>VDFB02027579.1:0-23239 GCA_007258455.2 Sequoia sempervirens | reverse complement strand
AAATTCCTCACCTATGCATACTAT
Source organism: Sequoia sempervirens (assembly GCA_007258455.2). Classification (NCBI taxonomy): domain Eukaryota; kingdom Viridiplantae; phylum Streptophyta; class Pinopsida; order Cupressales; family Cupressaceae; genus Sequoia; species Sequoia sempervirens. The sequence continues at coordinate 23,215 of VDFB02027579.1, read as the reverse complement.
CTTATTTTTATTCCTACCCACATATCCCACATCGATTCATTTACCTCATCACATCCCTTCCATTTCATTTGTATCCTTGTTCATTATGCATGAATTCCTTTCCTTTATTTCTCATTCAAATGGGGGCATCCCCTTGCTAATATTTCCTAGGGAATGGTTACTACATATATCCCCATTGGAGCATGACCTTTTCACCTTCATCTATCATCACATCACATCCCTTTAGATCCTTACACAATGATTAGTGCTTGTTCTAAATCTCCCACATCCCCCCTCCATCCCCCATCATCCCTTCCATCCCACCAGATCATCTTCTCCCACTCATCATCCCATACACCCTTTCCTTCAAAATGTCACTGGATACTAGCTCACACATTTTACATGTTTTTGATTTTTTTTTGCTTGATTTTATGTTTTTTTGTTTCTTATAATCCTAGTGCTTCATACATCACACCATGGTGTGCCTTGACAATGTGCTTTTAGGATCACTATGCTATTTGCAACTTTTTTTTTGTGTTTTAGTCCATACACATGTAGCACACCATCATCATGATCCATTATATCATGGTGCATGATACTAATGCTACAAAAAATAATAGGTTGCCCTTTCACATGAAGTTACTTTGATAACATTCATCCATCCATTTTTAATGTCTCCCATATTTCTTTCATTTATCCATCCTCTATCCACAAAATCATATGCCATCATAGTTGCATTAAATACTTGTCAAAAATCATCATAAATCATGTGCATCCATGAAATATAGAATCATCTACTAAATCATCTAAGTTGCACCACTCAACATTTCCAATCTTCATCCATCATCAATTCTATCTCCATGGTGCACACATCATCCAAATATAATTTCTCTCAAGTAATATTTTCTCCATCATGACACATCTTCTCATCTTTGTCTTTTTAAGAGATATCTTGGGCCACACTTCTCCCACAAGATCTCTTTAGGGGATATCACCCCCATCATAATTCCTATTCCTCTAAGAAATTGGGGAAACCTACCACTAAAACTCCACTTCATCCTACTTTTTATTCTTCTTTGAGACATTCTCACTTAGTTGTGATATTGTATTAAAGAGAGGAAAAATGTAGAGACCTAAATTTATCCTAGTACAACATTACCCAAACTTAAATAAATGATTAAATTATTTAGTTAATCCACTTCACCTAATGTACCCCACCTAATTAAATAATTATATTATTTAATTAATCACCTTTGACACATAATTAAATAAGTTTATTATTTAACTATGTTATTTTCTACCTCACATGGCTAAAATAATTAAATAATTATATTGTTTACACAATCCACGAATAAAGGAGCCCCTAAATGCACTTGTACCCCACATTCCTATGGTTGTAAACACTTCTCTTTTTAGTAAATACAATCTTATCTCTTCATAAATTCAAACAAATTACATCATGACCCTTCATCCTCTCTTTTATCCTAGGCAATTCTTCTCATTCATTCTCCACTATTTATCTTCTCATCACATATTCACCATCCATTTCCCCTGGAAAAAAATATAAATAGGCATATTATACTATGCATTTGATAATCCATTTTATCCTAGCTGTATGTTACCAAAATAAGTATTTTTATGCAATGATCATCCATATCCCAAATCAATTGGAGAAAATCATGTCACTTGCAATGGAGTTCTATGGTAAATTTTGCTTTGTTTTCTTTGTTTGAATTATATTTGCATGCTTTATCCGAGGTTTGTTTTAGCTTAGAATAGGAAGCTTATAATTTGTATTTGTTTCCTGGTTTTGAATTTTAAACTAGTGCTTACACCCTCATATGAGAAACTAATTGATTTCATTTAGCCTATCCTTTGATTAGAATATAATTTATTTTATCACATTGATCCTCTTTGTGTTTTCTATTAGGCCTTGTTGATTTTGGGTGGCTATCTCCATAGCCAAATATTACACATTATTTCAAGGGGTGTATCAATTTATCTTATGTCCCATTATCCCATTATCCTTACATAATCTAGATGAAAGTATACATAACTAAACCCACTACCATTAACACTTCTCAACACCTTAATCTTAATTCTAATTTAATTTTTCAAAAGATTCTTAACTTTAAACTAAGTAAATAATTTATATTTAATTTCAAGAAATATATCAAGTTGGTAGATGGTCAGCACTCCCCTCAGTATTCGTGACATGGCTTAACTGCCTCCCATGGATCCATTAACTCTAGCAATTATATCAAGCATTAACAGGTTGACCTTTTGGTGCAACGACAACCATGGGGCCAACAATTGGTATAGGAGCTAAAGGTGTCAGGTTCAAATCCCCTTGAGTAACGCTGAGGGGGAGATTGTTGATAGATGGTCAATGCTCGCCTTAGGATTTATGACATGGCTTAACTACCTCTCGTGGATTTGTTAACTTTGGCAGTTGTATCAGGCATTAATAGGTTGACCTTTTGGAGCAACGACAACCATGGGGCCAACATACATATACCCATGTCCTCGAATAATCATCAATAAAAGACACATAATATAAAGATTTAGAAATTGAAGAACTATTAATAAGACCAAATATATTTAATGAATCAAGTATAACACCTCAAAATATTTATGAGAACTATAATTCTATTTTTCATATAAAGTGTTCATAGAAATCAAATTTAAATGTATAATTAGTTAACTCCTTAATAAATTTTGTTTTAAGCTAAGGACCCTTTTGACCTATATGGCCCATTCTTTGGTTCCATGATATTATCTTATTTATAGATAACTTGATATCTAAATAAATAGATCACTAGATACCTAGAAAGCATGACCATTAAAAATAGATACAACACTCTTATTTACTTCTAGAACTTTGATGGTGAAGGTGAATATTTTGTAAATCCCTTCAATATAGAAACTAAAGAACCATTGCACTAAATAGTTCTCACATCAAGCTAAAATAGAGTGACCAAATGAACGCCCTTAATATACACCATAACTACTCACACCATCTTACACCCCTATGAAATTAATTTATACATTTTCATAATTACATTTACTAATTGATAATAGATTGCATGCCAAACCTAGATGTGTAGAACTTAATTGATCTCCTTTACTCTTCCATCAAAGAATTAATCAAGACTAGATAAGTTATGACCAAATATATCTAGATGAGAGGCTTCATTGAGGTACACTTTCCCATCATCATATTCTTCATACTTTGGAAACCACCTGTGAGATGGGAGGTTATGTGAAAGGAAGATCTATAGTCTATCAACCATGCACCCTTGGATGTGTATCTTTACAGGGCCATGCCAAAGGCATATGTTGCATCATCGTAAGATTTTTTTTAAGAATTATCATCAAAATATTTATTTTTCTTCTCCTTGCAGTCTCTTTGTGGTAGTGCTTGGTATTGTTGAAGTTCTAATATTTTCCTTGTAATTTTGAAGACTTAGATCTCCCATGATATTTGGATCTTTCAAAATCTTTCTTTTCATTTTTATTGCCTTTCTCCTTCAATATTTCACTAACAACCAAGGCCTTCTTAGTAGATTTAAAATATTTTTCTCTTCTGTTCTAAGAGTAAGGAAACTACAACCTCATCAAACACCAACTTCTTTCTAGTGCTTCCAATAATCATTCTTAGGCTATCCCATGCATTTAACAAATAGCATAGAAGGGTCACGCATTAATCCTCCTCCATATCCACTCCAACTATGTGTAATTAGGTAATGATTATATTAATGGTGTTAGAATTCTCAACCACAAAATCACTATCACTCATCCTCAAAGCCGACATCTCATTTTGTGTGCGAGTGCATGAAGTTGGGTAGCAATTTCATGGCCACTTTCTAAAAAAAGTTAGAAAATGCTATAATGTGAGCGCGTTATAACACGCTCATGTTATAGCATGTTAAAATTTAAAAAAAAAGTGAAAGTCTTCTTTTTCACTTCGATTATTTTCTTCTTCTTCCCATAGCCAAAACCCCCAACTTTCGTGCTCGCGTTCTAGGAGGAGGTATTGGGCACAAATCTTCAACAAGAGTTGTTATTTCTTTGCAAGGATGGTGCCACGATGACGAAGAGGTGGGAGAGGTAAGTATTGTTTGTTGTTTGTTTTAAATTTCTTAGTTTTAGGTTGATTTTGTTAGTTTTAGGTTTTATTTGATATATAAATTTTTGAATTTGTAGGAGATGCAAAGGAACCCGCAAACCCACAAAATCTTGAACAAGAAGAGCAACCAAATCTTGAAGAACAAAATCCTCAACAAGAAAATCAACCTCAACAACAACCTCCTCCACCAATCCCTCAACACCCTCCTGACAATCAACAAAATTTAATGAGTGAGATTGAGAACAACAAAAAACAAATTGAGGATTTTATTAGTAGGTTGAGTGATCGAAATGGTTCAACCATAGAAAGAATGACCCTCGCAAATTCATCGAAAGATATGTTAAAAAATGTAGATTCAATTAGCAAACAAATAACTAGATGGAAAGATAGGAGATAGGCAGCTAGGGCATATTATGTAGATAAATTATCATATAAACAAGTAAAGGATTTAAAAATTACAAAAGGTGATTTGTGCTCATTATTCACTGACCCACGCACAAATCAAAATCTTAGCCTCAATGCGAAAAGGTTTCATATTCATTGGTGCCACCACCAAGAGATTAGGAATTGTTTTTATGATAGGTGGTACATGGTCTTTGATGACCGACCGTGCAACAATTATGAAGTCCCCCAGTATTTTTTTAGGAAACTATACATTGAGTTCATATTGAACAAAATCCCAAATTATTTTGATATGAGGTACTTCCAGGGGAGAGGTGGGGGGTCAGCTCAGGATAGGCCCGACGCATAGCCAGATCCTACATGGCAAGGGAGATGAGCTCTCACTAGGCCACCTCATGAGCACGTTGTTATGACTATCATCGCAAAGGAGAGTGTCAACGTAGAGACATTACAGGCGATCAACACTTTAACCCAAAGTGTCATCCATCATACTAGCCCTATTCTACAGCGCCATCCAGGGGAGTCTTCGAGTGGTGGCCTTCAAAACACATGTGTGTCAATCTTGCAGGGCAACTTGTTCATATGACCCCATCGACACTCAGGAGGCTGTTGCAGAGGATCCGTATGTAGCTACAGAGATGGAGAGGGTGGCTAAGATTTTGCATGATGCGTATGGCATTGATACTCAGGTAAAAGTTAGCATGTTCATTGAATTTAATTTTTTAAATTTCAATTTTGAAATGAAATATTAACTAATTTAGTTTTATGATTTTAATAAAATTGCAGGGTCACAGTGTTGAGACTAGATACACCGGCCCTCCACCTACTTATTTTTGTAGTACACCTATTCGTGGGGTATGTAACTAGTAAACAATTATAAATTTATTACATGTTAATAGCATTGTTTTATGAATGGTATTTTAATATGTGATTTTGGATGTTGAAAAGGGTAATATTGGAGGTTTTGAGGGAACACCTCCTAGTGCCAGTGGATTTACTCAAACCTTCACGTAGGTAATAGAATAAAGAGTTTAACTAATGAATTATACTTAATAGTTTTGTGTAGTTTATATTCATATCGTTGGTTACGTTGCATTGCACATCATTCAAACTCAAAGCATTACTTCACATTCCATAACTAATAACTAGATGTTGATAGATGACAAAATTCCAACTACAATATAGTTGTTTAGAAAGTCAACATAAGTAGTGATGCAATTTCTTCACATGGAGGCATGTGCTTGAAAAGGTGCACCTGCACGACAAACTATGGATGCTTGGAAAAAATTTATGAAACCATAATAGTAAGCAATAGCATAGACAAGGCAGTTAGTAGTTTCAAAAAATTCCTCGAAGAAATGCGGTCTTTTCTTCAAAATGCTCGCCACCTTTTCTATGATACGTATGTGTTGTCACAATAGTGGTTTACAATTTCTGGGAGATTCTAATTTTTGCTGAAATCACATATTTTTAGAAAATATAATGATTTAAGCTTTAAAAATTTCTATTTAAAGCATTCCAATTGAAGAGGGTTTGATCAAACTACCTTAGATCAAACCCCCTTGGATAGAACCCCACTAGTTTTAAACCATACCTATAATGGAGTCTCCTTTACACCTATCAAAATGTTGATAAAAACCACTTTTGATTTACCTTTTGGAGGATCAAATGAATTCATTTAAAATTTATTTTTGTAAGTATGTATTCCTTATTATAAGCTTTCCAAAAATTATAATTTTAAATAAATTTAATTTTATTATTATATTTATTTTCTATTTCTTGTGAATGTAGGTTTTCCGAAAATCAAACTCTTTGTTTTGCACATGTGGAAAAATAGTAAATTATCAAAAAAAATTGAAAAATATGAGTGCACTAGATATTGAAGTCCTTAATCCAACAAAAAATAAAATTGAATTTGATACATACAAAAAAAGTTAACGTTATCTGGTCATGCTATATGTCAGTTGTAATTGGTTTGACTTTGAAACTTGATTAAAGAAAAAATATTCAATAAGAAACTATCTAACCAAGTGGAAGCACTAGATATCAGAGTTACAAATCTAAATTCGAAAGAATTAGAATTTTATCCTTCATAGAAAAAAAAGTTATGCCTTATACGGTGAGAGTCACTTTTTAAAAATGTTGTTTTCTGAAAAAAATTAGTTTTCGAGGGAGATGGAAAAAGAAGTGCAATCTAATTCCAAAAATTTTGAAAAAAATATATTTAGAATCTATAGACAAAATTTCATGAAACTCTAGTTTACATCATCTTCAAATTCTTCACGGTTTAGCCGCTATAGTTGCCTGAAAGTGAAGATTTAGTTTTAAAAAATTATTTCAATGTCCAGTTTGGCCAAAAATTGTAAACCACTATTGTGCACCAATTAATATCAAACTAATCGTGCTTCCTTGCTACTATAGCTAAAATCCTAAAATAGGTGCTTTCCAACAAACTATGGATGCTTGGAAAAATATCTATGAAAGCATAATAGTAAGCAATAATACCATAGAGAAGGCAATGAACTTTTTGAAAAAATGCCTGAAAGAAATGCGTTCTTATGGTGATGGAATTCCATGATGTGCATTTGTTTGTAATGGCATTCCATCACCACGAGACCCCATTTCTTTTGAGGCATTTTTTCAAACAGTTCACTGCCTTCTCTATGCCACCACAGTTATCGTACATGTCTACGAAAGCATTTAATCAAACGATTCAACAGCTTGCCACTATGGGTAAAAGCCTAAAAACACATCCTTTCGAACAAGATATGGATAGGAAAAATAGTAAGCATGATAATCAGAAATATATAGTTTAATAAGTACTCAAAATTTTGTTCATTATATCTCATACACTATAAGTCATGACGTGGATCGCTATTGTAACTTTTTTGTGATTAAATAAATTGTTGTTTTATTTTCAGATGTTGGTTGTGGAAACACCTCCAAATGTTACGAGGGCAATGGATATCAGTGTTTCATCCGTTATACAATCCTCAATGGTTCTGATAGGGGAGGTATGAGGCAAATTACTAAATTTCAATTTACATTCATTGTTATAGATGTTAGTTTGAGTAAAAATCAAACCAAATTACTGATTCATAGTCTAATTTCTATTTGGATGGTTTATACAGGGCTTGAGCATGCCTCAACATCAGTGTGTGAATATTTCCCTCATGGAGAGTGATCATGAGATGGCCGTAAGTGATTATTTTTTAAAATATATCATTTTTTATAATGTAATTTCTATATATTAATGTCTTTACTTCTTATTGTAATAGTTAAAACTTCACCAAGAACTTAACAGTAGTAGGAGGAGTAGTAGGAGGACTCCTCAAGTGCATCAGAAAGGAGTGACAGACCTATTGCCATCCGATCGACTAGCAAAGGGCAAGTGTTTATTTTGAGAGCCTAGAGAGCAATGACTTTTGATTTCAGAGCCCTTTGTTGTATGCTTACATGACAGTTTTGTACATATTTTTGTATTGGATATATTTAACATTGTATGCCTATATGGCATTCTTGTAAGCCTATATGGCTATTTTGTACCTATATTTTATACTTATATCAACATATATTGATGTATGTGTACATGGCTATTTGGTTAATACAAATTTTTTTTATCGATGGTGTCCATATTTGCATGTTATAAATTCATGGTTCAATAGATATGAGTTACGTGTATTCAAGTGTATACTTTACAACGTACATGTATACTTTGTGACTTACGTGTGTTCCAATGTATACTTTGTGACTTACGTGTTTTCATGTGTATACCTTGTATTCGTGCATATACTTTGTATTAAGTTGTGTATACTATGTATTTGTGTGTATACATCAAGGCATATGTGTTTGTGACTACTTGTGCTTCCCTTATTCACATGTACATGCTTGACTTATTCATGTGTATACTTATTAATTGGTTAGCCATAGTATTGATCATTGTTCTCCTTCATGGTTTGTCTTGAATAAATTAATTATTGATAGTAAACAACTTTATCTAAAAGCAAAAAACACGTTTTCAATTGGTATTCTATGAAATGATTGATAAAAAGATTCCAATATATTTAATCCTTTGATTGGAACAACTCAATTAAGCAAAGGATACATAAGTTCCTTTTAGATTAGCAATGCATGGAAGTTTCAAAAAGTATCCTTGATATTACAAAAAGATATGTGTTTATACACTTCAATTGTCCACTCACCCTTTGGTTCTTTGAAAGAAAAATCTGCCTATGCCATTGTTACACTGCACAGGTAAACTAGATTTTGTATTGTGGAGCTATATTAAGCTACCACTCTCAAGACCAATGTAACAATGATACAAAATAATGTTTTAGATTGCAAGAAGACATCAAAATGGCTAGTGTACTAAAAAAATTCTTATGATTTATGAAGAACACTGATAACTCTACTCAGTTGGCTTCTTTTTTCAAAATCATACAAATTGAACCCTAGCATCAATAGACTTTGTATATCGAGCTACCACAATTCAAGTTTCAACGATAAATATTTATCATTCAGTTTTAAATGATATTCAATTTTATGGTAGTTTTGTTGTTTATATGATGTTATGTGATATTCTAATCCTAATGCATGCTTCTAGGCTACATATATATTATATTTTGTTTTTACATGATTTTTGTACCAATGAACTGAACCCCCCTTCAAAAAAATTTGGCCTAACCAGCAAACCAAACCCCCGAACTTGAACTCGAACCTAAAAACCTATTCCAACACTCTTCATTCTGCCTACACAAACTTAATTGACCACCAAATTATGTTGCCTTTTGACTTTACCCACTTTTACTCCCTCAAACATCTCTTTTTCATTCAAAACCCTTGTTTTCCCAACTAGGGCATCATGCCATAACATAATTTTGACCTCCCCTGTCCTTGCAGACCTTTTGAACACATCAAAATCCACAACCTCACCCTATTTCCAATCCATTCTAACTTATTTTCAAGCAATTTCTTCTTTTCACCTCTTCTAGCCTTGCTTTTAAGGGGCCTCAATTTTCAATTTTGAACAGGGGTAGCATTAGTAATCTCTTCCAATGCCTTTACCAATGCTATTTTCTTATTTCTACTCCTATCCTACTTATATCAGACCCATATCACCGAGACACAACTTGAACAATGGGTGGAATGGCCTATTTCAACATATTACATTTGAACCCTTAAGGGATTGATTCGATTGAATGTAGCTCAGAGCGATTTCGTGTGTTTGGGTGTGAAAGAGGACCATGCCTAGTGTAAACATACCTATTCGGACGCGTTGGAATAGTCTATTTGGTCACACGAGTTGCAGAACAAAAGTTGCACCAGTTTGCAACTTTCCACTGCTTGCATTTGACACTTTTTTCATCAACTGAAAACTGGACACCACGGGAAAACCACTCTGAGATAACAAAAACTGAGAGAGGTTATTGTAGAGGTGTCCAACGCGATCCCATAGGATTAGACGAGAATTTTTTAAGCATCACGGTATCCGAGTAACAACATGCTGAAGTTTGCAACCATTTTGCACTTTGGACCCTTAAGGGATCGATTCGATTGAATGTAGCTCAGAGCGATTCCGCGTGTTTGGGTGTGAAAGAGAACCATTCCTAGCATAAAAATACCTATTCATATGCATTGGAACATTTCTTTTGGTCACACAAGTTGCAGAACGAAAGTTGTATCACTCTGCAACTTTCCACTACTTTCATTTGACACTTTTTCCATTAACTGAAAACTGGACACCACAGAAAAAAACTTTGAGATAACAAAAACCAAGAGAGGTTATTGTAGAGGGGCCCAATTCAATCCCATAGAATCAAATGAGAAGTTTCTAAGCATCACGGTATCCGAGTAATAGCATGCTGAAGTTTGCAGCCATTTTGCACTATGGACCCTTAAGGGATCGATTCGGTTGAATGTAGCTCAGAGAAATTCCACGTGTTTGGGTGCAAAAGAGGACCATGCATAGCATAAACATACATATTCAAAAAAATTGGAACAGTTCCTTTGGTCACACGAGTTGCAGAACAAAAGTTGCACCATTTTGCAACTTTCTACTACTTGCATTTGACACTTTTTCCATCAATTAAAAACTGGACACCACGGGAAAACCACTCTGAGATAACAAAAAATGAGAGAGGTTATTGTAGAGGGGCCCAACATGATCCCATAGGATTAGATGATAAGTTTCTAAGTGTCTCGATAGCCGAGTAACAACATGCTAAAGTTTGCAGCCATTTTGCACTTTGGACCCTTAAGGAATCGATCCGGTTGAACATAGCTCAAAGCGATTCCACATGTTTGGGTGTGAAAGAGGACCACGCATAGCATAAAAATACCTATTTGGATGCATTTGAATAGTTTGTTTGGTCACATGAATTGCAGAATGAAATTTGTACCACTTTGCAACTTTCCACTACTTGCATTTGACACTTTTTCCATCAACTGAAAATTGGACACCACAGGAACACTACTCCGAGATAACAAAAACTAAGAGAGGTTATTATAGAGGGTCCCAACATTATCCCATAGGATCATACAAGAATTTTCTAAGCATCATAATATCTGAGGAACAACAAGTTGAAGTTTGCAGTTATTTTGCACTTTGGACCCTTAAGGAATCAATCTGGTTGAACGTAGCTCAGAGTGATTCCGTTTGTTTGGGTGCGAAAGAGAACCATGCCTAGCGTAAACATACCTATTTGGACATGTTGGAATAGTTCGTTTGGTCACACAAGTTGCAGAACAAAAGTTGCACCACTTTGCAACTTTCCACTGCTTCCATTTGACACTTTTTCCATCAACTGAAAACTAGACACCATAGGAAAACCACTCCAAGATAACAAAAACTGAGAGAGGTTATTGTAGAGGGGCCCAACACTATCCCATGGGATTAGATAAGAAGTTTCTAAGAATCATAGTATCTGAGTAGCAGCTTGCTGAAGTTTGTAGCCATTTTGCACTTTGGACCCTTAAGGGATCGATTCGGTTGAACGTAGCTCAGAGTGATTCTGTGTGTTTGGGTGTGAAAGAGGACCATGAATAGTGTAAAAATACCTATTTGGACACGTTGGAATAGTATGTTTGGTCACACGAGTTGCAGAATGAAAGTTGCACCACTTTGCAACTTTCCACTACTTGCATTTGACATTTTTTCCATCAACTGAAAACTGGAAACCATGAGAAAACCACTCTGAGATAAGAAAAACTGAGAGATGTTATTATATGGCCCCAACATGATTCCATAGGTTTAGACAAAGATTTCATAAGTGCCATGGTATCTGAGTAATAACCCTTCAAAGATTGCTACCCTTTTGCATTTTGGGATTTGATGTTTCATTGAACTGTACGGTTCCGTACAAGGTGATTGTGCTCTCTTTTCAATGGAATTCGATGGGAAGCAGACTTCACTCCATTTTAATTTTGGTTTGGTTGGATTTGTTGGTGTAATTAAATATTTTGTACCTTATCCTAGGTCATAATTACACCTTAGTTAAGTTTACTTAGGGACCACATAGGAGGTTGTTGGAGATTTTCCACTTTTGGTGGACTTGACATGTCATTACCTCATCACTTCCACCTTTTGTGGACACATCATGTGATTATCTCTCCACCTTTTGTGGAGTGATAGGTTTTCCTAGTTGTCTCATGTCATAAAATTACGACACTTGCCATAATATTATGCCCTTCTATGTTCTCACCTTGGCTATTTAACCAAGGGGTCTCTCATTTGTAATCAATCAAAATCGTATCATATCAATGACATTGAATACAGTCTATTCTTGTCATATCATATTTTCTCTCTCTTTTCTTGTGCTTTCCATTTGGTCCATAGATCTTGGGTGGTAGCCATAGCCAATTCTAACATGGTATCAGAGCAAGTTGGGTGCCATTGGAGAGTCTTATTCTGAAGAGAGATTCCAAATCTGAGGAGGTTCCGTTCGTGGCTCTTTGTTGCAGGTTCATATCCAAGCTTGCTGGTGCAAATCTAAGCTCACCATTATGTCCGGAAGGTTCGAGAAAGTCGATTTTGCCTTTTGTTTTGTCCAAATTGGATATACGAGGCCAAATCTATGAGGGTTTGAAGTTGAAGAGTGGTTACCAGATCCAGAAGGTAGCTGCAATTTTGGAGCATTTTGGGTCAAATCCGACCCTGCCATCTCGTCCAAAAGGGCCCAAAACCCTAAGATCAACTATCAAATCATCTGATTCGGAGCAGTTGTCCGGTGAGGCAAAAAAAATTTGCCCAGAGAGCCGTACGGCCCCCAAGTCATCATAATTTCGACGGTACGAATTAAAATCATAATATTTTATTTCGATTTATTTTTCTGAAAAAATTTCAAAAAAAAAATATTGCATTGATATTTTTTCAGAAAAATTTATTGTATTTAAAATATTGAAAAATAAAAAAAAATTAAAAAAAAAGAAAAGTGCCATTTAAAGTCTGCAGCAATACGCAGACTAGTACCGCTTCAGGGTATAGTAAGGGTACCTGCGGGCCCCTCTGCGCAAGCCACATGGCCACACGACAGTGGGCCACGTGGGCCCACCAGCCCCCACACTAGCGCGGCTCCCACAATCCACAGCCGGCATTTCACAAAATTCCAGCCGATATTCGAGATTCCGGCAATTGAAAATTTCAGTCAAGATCCCGCCGAGATTCCGTAGCCGGCAAACGGTGATTCCAGATTCCGCAGAATATTCTGACAGTTGTAGTGACGGCTCGAGTGACAGCTAAACGACCGTCAAATTTAATTGCGTAAATGGATGGCATCAGCATGCGTCATCAGTGACGTCAGCAATGCTTTGGGAATTTTCAGCCCCCTCTTCATTTGAGTTTTCAATTTTGCAGTCAATCTTTGAAGGCTCATAACTTGGTCATTTTGGCTCCTTTTTCAGTGTAATTTTTTTTTATTTGGGCTATAATTTCATGTTCTATGCACTGGTTCAATTAGTTTTTGGTTTTGGTGCCTAGTTTTTCCAGAAATTGCAGATTTTCACAGGTGTTGCTGCTTCGTCCTCATTTTGGGAACTTCGGGAGCTCATATCTTGCTCCTATGGTAACATTTTTAGGTACAGTTTTTTTTGAAAGTGCATGATTTTTCCTATACTTCTTAGTGGTATGATCAGATTGATCTCATTTTGTACCAAAAATTATACTTGATACTGTGGCCTATTTTGGCATTTGTAAGCACTAAGATCAAGTCTAGTTTGTTGTTTTTGGCATCTAGCAACTGTAAAAGCACTAAATATAAAGTGCCAAATCAGATATTGCTTGGGGGTTTCTTGATTGAGTGATTTGGGGGGGTAATCTTGCAGTGATTGTTTGCATTCTTTTGCTTGGTTTGTGTTCTTACAATGGGGAGATCTCAAATTGAACCCCTAAATTCACATAATTATGCTACATGGAGAAAATCAGTAATGAACTATCTCATGATGAAAGGTCTAATAGGTCATCTAAAGGACACAATTCAAAAACCTACTGATGCTAAAGAATTGGCAATGTGGGAGATTGATCGTGAGAAAACACTTGGATGCATATGTTCATTAGTCTCATTTGATTTGCAGTTTCATATTGAATCATGTAATACACCTAAAGAGGTATGGGAGACTTTTGAAAATTTGTATGGTAAAACAGATAAGATTAGAGGCTATCAGATTGATAATGATTTGATGAATCTTGATCCTAAAAGTTTTGACCACATCTAAGACTACATCTCCAAAATCAAGCAACTAAGAACACAATTGAAAGAATGCACTATTGAAAAAGAGGATTTACAATTGATTATGAATGTGTTATCCAAGCTTGGTCTTGAGTATTCAGTGTTTGTTTCTGGCTTTCATACCCATCGACTTTCTATGGGAGCATCATATGTTGATCCTAAGTTTGATGACTTTGCAAATCTCCTAATCCAAGAGGAAGCTAAGTTAATGAACATGGGTCTAATCAAGTCTTCCAAACCACAAGCATTGGTGGCTAATGAGTCTAAGGTACAGAAAGAATCAGGGAATCTTGATAAGAAGCAAAATAAGAAAAAGAACAAGCCACATAAAGAATCAGAATCCTCATCATCAAAAGGAGAAACATCTAAGAAGGAGAGACCTTTTTGTGCATATTGCAAGAAGGATGGACATGAAGAACACCATTGTTATAAGAAGGATATTGATGAATTGAAGAATCTTCTCAAAAAGAATCACATTGATTTGCCTTCTAGAATGTCTAAATCTTCTTCTCCTTCTACTTCAAAACAGTCTAAAAAGGACAAAGGTCAAACATATATATCAGGATATAAAGGACAAGCTCTTTGTGCTCATTCAAGTCCAGGATCAGGGAGATGGCTTCTAGATTCAGGAGCATCACATCATATGGCATCTTCAGACTATCTTCTCTTCATTTCAGCCTTGTTCTATGTCTCCTATCTTGATGGGAAACAATACATATATGAGTAACAGGGAAGGGATCTATTAGCATTGGGGAGAACACTTTTCAAGATGTCTTGTGTGTTCCTCATTTGACGAACAATCTACTTTCCATTTATCAGATTACACATGGTGGAGATGGGAGAACTGTGGAGTTCACTCCTGATTCTGTTATCATTCGAGACTTGGAGACTAGAGATATCATTGCTACTGGGGTGGTTGATCATTCATCTCGGTTGTATTCCTTTGCACAGTTTGCTTCTGATGGTAACAATGTTCCTTCAACTGTTGATCACAACTTTGATTCTGAGGAGACATTTGGCTTTTTGAACTTGGGCATACTCACATCAGATCTAGTCCTTGAGCCACGCATTTCATCTCCTCCTCCTACTGTTGCAGTTGATGCTACTTGCGATTTAACAGTTTTGGCTCCTAGTGATTCAGTGCAGCAGGATCCTGATTGTCTTCCAGATATGGCTACTTTGGATGATTTCCTTACAGGTATTTCAGAATTGTTCATGGAGTCTCATCTTGCAGATTTGGAGGACACCATTGATAGCATTCATCTTCTCTTTGATGAAGATGAACCTTCTTTAGTTGTTGTGAGGGAACACCTTTACCCTCTTGTTCATTCTCTACATGATCATTCTTCTCAAATTGGTGTGAGTGTGGATACTTTTGGACAGCATATGGCAGGGGCTTCTTTGTCTTTAGAGGGGATATCTTTGTCTTTGGATAATGTTCTACATTCATCTCTACTAGATGTTGGATGGTACTCTTTAGCACTGTGGCCTAGAATGCCTGATTGGAGTGGTTCAGCTTTCTGCATCGACATGGAGACACTTGAGCATGCTTCAGAGACACCATCATCCATCATCCATCTTCATGATATCCTGCATACATCCTTGGTTTTGTTTCTTCCTAAGGGGAGGAACGTTGTTCGGCGAGATTGGATCATCTTCAGCATTCAATGTCGAGCTTCTACCATCATTGCAGGAGACTCAACATTGAGGGGGGGCCACCTTGTCTCTTCTACTTCTCTCTTATGGGGGGGGTCTTTTTCCTCACATGGGGTTTTTACCTTCTCATTCTTCATTAAGAATATTTCTATTTTGTATTTCATCTCTCTTTTGAGGGGGAGTTTTTCCCATGAGGTTTTCTCCCTTTCCTTGTTTATGAGAGATTGCATTGTCTGTACATGGGTACCTAACATGGCCTAGTAGCCAGGACCCATCTTGTATTGTTTACTTTTGTGTACATTCTCCCTGAGTTTCACTTAAGGGGGGGTGTTGGTGTAATTAAATGTTTTGTACCTTGTCCTAGGTCATAATTACACCTTAGTTAAGTTTACTTAGGGACCACATAGGAGGTTGTTGGAGATTTTCCACTTTTGGTGGACTTGACATGTCATTACCTCATCACTTCCACCTTTTGTGGACACATCATGTGATTATCTCTCCACCTTTTGTGGAGTGATAGGTTTTCCTAGTTGTCTCATGTCATAAGATTATGACACTTGTCATAATCTTATGCCCTTCTATGTTCTCACCTTGGCTATTTAACCAAGGGGTCTCTCATTTGTAATCAATCAGAATCATATCATATCAATGACATTGAATACAGTCTATTCTTGTCATATCATATTTTCTCTCTCTTTTCTTGTGCTTTCCATTTGGTCCATAGATCTTGGGTGGTAGCCATAGCCAATTCTAACAGGATTTCAAGTGATTTTGTGCATTTTAGAAGCCAATTACTGAGGGTCAGTTTGTATACCCTATTTTAAGGGTTTTGAGTGCATTAAAATGCCATATTAAGCCTTTCACCCACTGTACGCTTCTATAACTTGATGCAAAGTCTTATTTATGGTTATAAAACATGTATGCAAAGTTTTGTGTGCAAGGGAGGTGAATAGAGGATTTTTAGGTGATGCCCTAAATGTCAAATGGTGCATTTTTTAGTGGAAAATGGTGGTTTACTGCTAGGGTTTGAAGAAATATTTTAGGCTTTGTTTGGCTATGGGAAGGTTTCGAGTATGGGTTTTCAATAAACCCTTGCCTAATTTATAGTCTTCAAATCTCATCAAATGGGATTATCTTTTAGAGAAGGTCATCCAATGGCCAACCAAACATCAATCAAGCTTTAACATAGACCCTAAGACAAATTCCCAAGAGATCATACTATGTTTCTTTGTACCATCATTAAGATCCAATACACCACCTTGCATAAAGGCTACTAAATTAGCCCTGTTTACAAAGAGACGACCTTTTAAACACTAGAGCTTCACTCAAACTCCTCAAACAATAATATGTTATGTTTCAAAACCTCCAATCCCATGATTTGTTTCTAGGTCCAAGACCTCTAGACCCCTAATACACCAAACCCTTTATTTCAAGCAAAATATTTGGGGTTTTAATGAAACTCCTATCTCCCATACCTACCATACCCAAACAAAGCACCAAACACACTTACCAGACCCTAAACATGGTGAATAATACATTACATGGACATTCCTTCCCACATTTTGTCAAAACACCACTTGAAACCCTCATTTTCATCATGAAAATACCCTACTACAGCCCTAGAACATCATCCCAAACACCTAACCTTGACTCCACAACATTCTAAATAGGTTAGGCATGTATTTTACAAGATAGAGGACCCATTCCACAAGTTACAGTAGGCACAAAAAGTGGAATGGGTCGAATTACATCATGAAACCCTTCAATCCAAGAACACTATGAAAGTAGGTAGCAGTAGTAAAAATAAGATAACTTTCACTATACAAAGATTTAGAACCTATAAATAGGTGAAAATGAAAGATAATTCATCAATATACAACATCCAATAGGTTTTATATCATCTTAGTGTTTGTACGGGCCGTACAATAACAAGAAAAGTGAGAAAAACCAGTAAATTTCTAGAAAATAACATTCTTCTTGATAAAAAAATGGGTTACAAATCAACCAACAACCTCTCCTTCGAGGCATTGAAGGTTATTATACATGTTTACCGTAGGAACAATAAAAGCATAGGCTTTGAAAGGAACTCCATGAAAACCAAGCTCTCTAAATGGTATATCAAACTCTACTTCAAAATCTTTTAGATGAGGTTGCTCCCATAGCTCTCTTACTCGCTTAACAAATCCTTGAAACTCTATATTGATTTTATTTTTCATGTCCCTCTCTTGTTGTTCTTCCTCAATTTCATTAGGATCATACATTGACCTTCTTGCCCCTCATAAAGTTTTTACCACATCCATTACCTCCACATAAAACTCGACATCCTTGGTCTTCTTGGTTCCCACGCCTTGATATGGTTATGCAAATGAAAATGAAGCAAAGTAATCATCTCCTTCTCTGTTGGCTAGAAGAATGCATGCTTAATGTTTTGATACATGATATCAGCTCTCTTCTACTCTCATGGTTGAATATCAAAATCTAGTATGGTGGGCCTCCAGAGTTCCAATCATCTTTCTTCCTCTTCCACAAAATGTTGGCCTGATCCACATGTCTGCCAGCCTAATTAGCTTTGTTTTTGAAAGTTGAAGTTTCTCCCGAGTCACCAATGTAGCTCTCTCTTCCTTTTCAAACTCTTTCATTGCTACAAATCGTCTCTAGGATTTAATCATCTATATCACATGGTTGATGTGCTTTGAATCCTTGCATCTAAAGGAAATTTCCTTTACATAAATACTGCTAGGGAATTTCAATGTTGCCATTATAGTTGGTATTAAAGCTGGTACCTGCAACATGAAGAGTGATTATGATTCCTCTTCTATATAGAGGGTTCATATCCTTGATCTGACTCTTCTGAATTATTAGAATCAGAATCACTAGCTTCCATATTCAAAAATTCCCAACCAACATCTTCAATAAATTTATTTGGATCATTAGTAATAGTCTTCAAAATTGGCCGCTAGTACAAGTTCATTCTGCTTTCATAATACTTTATAACCATGGAGTTCAGCCATTCCTTGATGCCATCAAGTGAAGATTGAGGAATGGCGTTAATGCGGAGTACATCCCATTGAAGTCTTTGAAAGCAATAGCCATATCAAATTCCTTTTTCCCAAGTCCTACTCTCTCAAGGTTAACAATCTCAATCTCACTAATAGCGATTACTAAGAAAGGTAATTCCACCAACTCTACCAAATAGTTAGCCATAGGAACAATAAAAGCAGAGGCTTTGAAAGGAACTTCATGAAAACCAAGATCTCTAAATGGTATATCAAACTCTAGTTCAAAATATTTTAGATGAGGCTGCTCCCATAGCTCTCTTACTTGCTTGACAAATCCTTGAAACTCTATATTGATTTTATTTTTCCTTTCCCTCTCTTGTTGTTCTTCCTCAATTTCATCAAGATCATACATTGACCTTCTTGCCCTCCTAAATTTTGGACCACATCCATTACCTCCACATAAAACTGGACATCCTTGGTCTTCTTGGTTCCCACGCCTTGATATGGTTATGCAAATGAAAATGAAGCAAAGTAATCACCTCCTTCTTGTTGGTTGGAAAGAATACATGCTTAATGTTTTGATACATGATATCAACTCTCTCTTCTACTCATGGTTGAATACGAAATCTAGTATGGTGGGCCTCGAGTTCAGTCATCTTTCTTCCTCTTCCACCAAATGTTGGCCCAGAATCCACCGTCTGCCCACGACCCTAATTGACTTTTGTTTTTGAAAATTTGAAGTTTCTCACGAGTCACCGGGTGTAGCTCTCTCTATCTTTTTAGGACTCTTTCATTGCTACAAAATCATCTTTGGGATTTAATCATTTGTACCACATGGTTGATGTGCTTTAAATCCTTGCATCTAAAGGAAATTTCATCAACATATATACTGCTAGGGAATTTCAATGTTGCCATTGTAGTTGGTATTAAAGCCGGTACCTGCAACATTGAAAATTATCTTTATATAAGAATTCCCTCCATCTTGTTGGCTTGTAACACTCTTGATGGTGGCTACATGAAATATTATTTTGATTCATCTTCTACATCAGAGGGTTCATATCCTTGATCTAACTCTTTTGAATTATTAGAATCAAAATCACTAGCTTCCATATTTAAAAATTCCCAACCAACATCTTCAATAAATTTATTTGGATCATCAGTAATAGTCTTCAAAATTGGTCGCTAGTACAATTTCATTCTACTTTCATAATACTTTATAACCATGGAGTTCAGTCATTCCTTGATGCCATCAAGTGGAGATTGAGGAATGGCGTCAATACAAAGTACATCCTGCTTGAATTCTTTGAAAACAATAGCCATATCCAATTCCTTTTGTCCAAGTCCTACTCTCTGAAGGTTAACAATCTCAATCTCACTAATAGTGATTACTAAGAAAGGTAATTCCATCAACTCTATCAAACAGTTTATTGTAGGAACAATAAAAGCAGAGGCTTTGAAAGGAACTCCATGAAAACCAAGCTCTCTAAATGGTATATCAAACTCTTAGACCTCATTCTTGCACATTTACAACCATATTCAAATATTTTCCTTCAAAAGGCTACAAATTCAAATATTGACTTAAATAGCCTTTACAAATGATTCTACATCTTTCCAATCATGCCTAACTGTTGTTTTTGTAACTAACATGACTTATTACATTATAAATCAATTGTGTATGTGTTATGACCTTATTCAATTGACAAAACTCAAAACACAAAACTAACTTAAAAGAATTCCATGAACCAAATTTGCTTAATAACCTTGGTGCCCCTGCACCAAATTTCAATATTTCAGTAAATGTCATTACAAGTAAATCTTATTACAATGCCTTAGGTACTCTGTTCTCACAGATATTTTACAATGTCACTCATACATTCAAGATTCTCTTATAATGTCTACATCATAGGTTCTCATTTAGAGGTTAACTTCAAATGAGTAACTTGAGATTCCCTCGCAAAGCTTCACACACTCTTTTATAATGGCTTCAAATCAGAATTGAGATTTGTCAAGATCATCAAAATAAGGATGTTGCATTGATTTTTTGGCTGAGATTCTCTTCTATGGCTCAAAAATCAGCATTTTCTACAAGGAGAGACCAATCAATTTTTACTAGTTTAGTTACAAATACGCAAAGTAAAAGAATAAAAAGAAATAACTCATCCAAAATGGAAATGAAATGAAAATAGATGGAAGGCACTTACAGATAGGCATGGAAGTCTCTCAACTTATTCACTCTTGGCCATACATCTTCACTGGGAGTTCTAAGATACCTATTGCACACAACACCTCTCATGAATAAAATATCTTGAAATTTGAGATGCTCTCATAATGTCTACATCATAGGTGCTCATGATAAGGTTAACTTCAAATGAATAAGTTGAAATTCCCTCACCAAGCTTCGCATGCACTTTTGTAATGGCTTATTTAATCATAATTGAGATTTGTCAAGATCATCAAAATAGGGACGTTGCATTATTTTTTGTCTAAGATTCTCTTGGATGGCTCATAAATCTGCATTTTCTGCAAGGGGACACCAATCAATGTTTACCAGGTTACTTATAGATACACAAATTAAATTAAGATGATATCATTGACATCAAACAAATTAACGTGGATACAAATATAAATTAATAAGAACCATTGTGCATATACTTACAAATTAATCCAATGAACCATCTGGGTCTGCTCTACTCTTTATTGTGTCAAGTATTGCCTCATGGTCAGACTCACAGACCTTCCACAAGGTCTTGTTCAAAGCTCTACCCCCATATTTCATCAAATGAACATTGGATTCCACAACAAGGTTTGAGTAATGAAGAATCTTATGATGCATGTCAAAGTCCTGAAACAACCAATGTTTAACACTCTTATGTGGGTACCTTCTAAGCCACGTTCCAGTAACAACAACTGAGCCTATAGGGTATTCAATGTTTTCTCCATCTATAACTGGGCCTTCCAATTTATTTTTGGCCTCAACACAATGACACAAGTAATAGTATGTTCCCTCTTCGTTCTCTTCATCTGCAATAACTGCATAAACATTCCCTACATTGATATGTGTGGCATATCTCTTGAAATTAGTCAACATTACGAATATAGTACAAAGTAAGATAACAATATGGAATTTCAAAAACTAAGCAAGTAGATATATTACCTAATTGAACTAGATCTGATACGTGGTCAAATTCGACCGATGATTCCATTTGTGTTAGTTCCAATTTCGTCGGAGGGCGATACGTGTGAAGTGGGCTAAGATAACTTGTCAACCATTTGTCAACCCACTCCCTTGACTCACAATCATTCCAGGATTGCATTGTACATGAATAAAAAAAGCATGCCACCTTACGTGTATCGATACTCCATGAACCTACATTTGAGCTAAGGAAAGAGTGTAGCTCACTCGATCCTGTTAGTGTTCAACAATCCTCATATGGTGCAATGTTAGTATCATCCATCAACCAAAAAAATCTATGAACTAAAGACATACCTTCATTACCTAGACCCATCAAAGCATTACACCACTCAACAATTGATCTTGCATCTGTCAACTTTGCACTATCTTTATACTTTAACTCTTCTCGTGCTAATGCTCTTTTCACGCATGCTCCCCTTTCCCGTATGCGACCTCACAAAAGTTCCACATATGTTGAACACATGTAGTGAGATGCATCCTACACAACCAGTAGAACATGCACACGTTCTTGAACTATGCTGCACAGTTATCTGACCATATTATATGTCGATTGTATGCTATACCCCTCCAAGCCAAATCACTATAGAACATCTGGAAGCAACCTTGCATGAAATCTGGAGAATGTGTGCGATCATCACTAATATAAAAGTGATACTCCCTCAATACCTTCCTTTGGTCCTCTGTACTATCAGTTGCATGAATGAATGTTATGTACACAAATATCAAACCTATGTGGAGTTGTAATACTGTGACTGCACCTCACACTGTGGCTACAGAGTGTAGTTCTCTACAAAGTTAACCACTGATACTATGCTGCCAATTGGAAAGGTGTCCTTGCATAGCTTGAATTGTGTGTCTAGCCATCGGGCTCTATGGGTATGCCTTGCATACTCATACACTATATTGTCAGTGAAACATGGACATAAACTATTACACCTAAATCTTCTCAATAACCAAATTATACCTTTTTGCTTGATACCCATCTTTTGTAGCATATGTCATTGTTTTATGCTTCCTGAAATCTACTAATTTATGTCCCACCTCATATGTGCTTTCCATATGTTGACATATTGGCATTCGTTGAAAGCCACCACAATGCTTGCATGAACCATCCAAGCATGTTGTTATGTAGAAT
>VDFB02027578.1:0-12793 GCA_007258455.2 Sequoia sempervirens | reverse complement strand
TGCCACAACCAACCAATGCAGAGAAGGATCAGCTGGATAAGCTGAGAAAGATGATCTAAAATATTTCCATAGAAATGATGCACTTGATAAATTAGAATAGTCAGTTGCAAGCCTCTCAATGTAGCATTCAAGCCAATCTCAACTGAGATAACAGGGATAATCGTGATGTGGGTACCTTTTCTAGAAATAATTATGAATGATGGTAGAATTCCAACTAGAACTATGAAAGGAGGGCCTCACAGAGGAAAAACTCAACATGGAACACAAGGACAAACAATGGAGGTGTCCCCACCCCTCTTGATGATCCTGCCAAAATAGAAAAGACAACCAGTGGAGTGTACCTCACGGAGGCTCTTTATCAGGATGGTGCTGGATTCATAAAACAAATAGGCATTCTGAACCAGATTTCCCCGAGCTCCTCACGACTACGAAGATCTTCCAAGTGGAGTTCGAGAATGTTGTTGATGGTATTGGTTGTAGAGATCTAGTCCCATCAGAGCCCTATGACTCCTCCTGTCTCATGGTTAATCAATCTCCCTTTTTGCACAGTGACAACAACACACCAGAAACTGAGACTGCCTCCCCAAAGAACGAAGAAGTGAAAAAGTTTAGTAATGAGGAAACTTTATCTCAGCTATTTAATTTAGTAGATAATGGTCATGTAGATGAGGAATAGTTTTGTGAGGATGAGGTCCAAATGTTTCACCAAAGAACATCTCCATATTTCTTGAGGAATAGACAAGTTGGAGGACCTTTCACTACTTCCACTCCACCCAATAACTTTAGCACCCCGCCTAACCCTAATGCCACAACAATCCTGGCTTTCCCCATGTACCAACTCAATACATTGACAAAAACAAATAGTTAGGTCAAATGTAAAAACAATCAGCTAGCTCTTCCATAGGTAGAGCTTTCAAGTCTAAAATCGAGCAAATGGGCAAGTGTGTCGCTAAGGAATTTAAGAAGGTAAAAATTAGCTTGTCTGCCTTTGAGTTACTCAAGGTCCCTTTAGTTAGGCACAACTTCTTTAGAGTTATCAATGGAACTCCTTCCTCTAAGGAAATGCAGGAGATACTAGCAAAAAGGGTCTCTTTTGAAGAGCCACCACATGAGCCAATAATTCAAGAAATTATAGGCAAGAAAAAGGATGTCCCTCCAAATCAACAAATGGGAAAACAACCTGCTAAAGAGAAAATCCAAGGGCAGTCCAAGGAAAAGACAAATGAAAAGGATAAAGTTCAAGTATCCCAAGCCGACACACCTATTGGACATTTCCAGGGAAGGATTGAAACACCTCCTTTCCTCACCACCATTAGAGTATTCGGGAAGAACCTACATAATTGTTTGATTAACTATGGAGTGTCGGCTAATGTCATGCCTTTGGTTGTATGCAAAGCTCTTGGGATTTCCCCCATGCCCTCAAGAAGAAAGCAACTTAGCTGGATAAAACTAAGGTGACTTATGTTGGAGAGATCAATCGTATCCCTATAAAAATTGTTGCAGATCCAAGGGTATAGAAAGTTATTGATATCCAGGTTACAGATATTCCCAACACATACAGAATAATCTTGGGACGTGGCTTCACCCGAGCATTGAATGGGTATACCACAACTAATTTCTCCCACATCTAGTTTCCAAGGAAGAGGTTTCCAAACCAAATCTGCATTGGTTGGGAACCCTGCATGAAGTTCATGATTACAGAGTACAACAATGTCAATGGGGTGTTGTTTTCTGAAATAGAGTTGGGAAACTATTCTCTCTTGGCATACCAGGAAGTATTAGAGCCTCAAGAAGAAGAGATGATTAAGGAAGTCTTCTTGGTCCTATGCAGTCCTCCAACCAATTTAGCATTTGCGCCCCAAAGCACCAAAGTGCATGTCGAATCCAATGATGATGAAGCATATGATGATGAGAATTTGGGACTGCAGGATAGATTCCAGGATTTCATGGAAAAGTGCATACAAGATCAGCGTAGCCTAGGGGAAAAAATGAATTTCCAAGAGCTCTTGTTGCCTAGTTGGTGTAGAGTGCATAATTTTTTCCACTAATAATTCAAATGTTGCTTGTGTCAAATAGTAGTAGAATATGTCAAAGGACAAGTCACTCCTCAAAAGGAGATGCCCACATGGCAGCTTCTCTTCAATCATGCGGGACTAATGCCTACTCCGAAGGTTGTGGATGCAAGCATGCAGCCAAAGGGGAATGAACACATCATTGAACCTAAAGTTAAGGAACCTTCCAAGTTTTGGACTCTGCGCTTTGATGGATCTAAATCCAAGCAAGGAGCCAAAGCTGAATTCTAACTCATCATCTCTATGGGTAACACTTACTTTGTGTAGACATGGAAAATGTACTGACACACTTGATCCCGATTACTAACACCGTTTCGACCTAAATCATCTTCTTAGCTAATCATCATATTTCATTTCTTAATTAAATAAATCATTATTTATCTAATTAAGCCATTCTCTCTCATTAATTAAATAAATCAATGTTATTTAATTAATCTTCTAGTCTCCCTTTAATTAAATAATTCAATTTATTTAATTAATCTCTAAAGTCACTCTACTAAATTAAATCAATCCATATTTAATTTAATCTAACATCACCCCTCTTTAGTTAAATAAATCAAAATATTTTATTTAATTAAATCTAAATCACATTCTTCTCAACTTTGATTTAAATCAATCCAAAAATTTAAATCAAATAGTCACATCAACTAATATCCTATTAAATTAATCAAATCCTGATTAATTTAATCCTAATTACCTGAATCCTCTAGATTTTGCCACTTGCACATGAAAATACATTTAAATGATTTATTAAATCTTTATTTTCTCTCAACATGGCATCTTTAGGGGAATATTCCTCCAAGTTTGAAAATCCCTCTAAGTGGATTTGTCCTTCCAACAAAGCATTTATCTCTTCTTACATGTCCTTGTCCATTGAGCCAAGTGGCATTTAATCCATTTTCATCCCCCTCAAATATGTCATTTCACAAATTTGAAATTCCACCTAATATCATTTATTGTGCACATTCATCAAAATGTGTTCAAGCTTCCTCCATTCACATCTTGACAAGTGGCACTTGGCCATTGGATGTTGAATGATCCCACATTGCTTCATTTTTCTCATTCCTCCATCTTGTCTTTTTATAAATAGAAGGATTTCCTTTGTATTTTGGATCCACAACTTAGAGAAAAGTTACTCTCTTCACATTGAGAGCTAATTTTATCCATCTTCATAGCATTTGTTATCATTTTAGCTAGGTTATTGTATATTTCACCAAGGAGCTCATTGTTCTTCATCATCATGTGGATCAATCTTCATCAAAATCATCAAGCTTGCAAAGGAGTTGGGAAAGGGTCAATTTTCACATCAAATTGGCACCAATTCCCCCATGGGATTTGAGGGTTTGCATGTTTAAATAGGATTTGATTTCTTTTATTGTTTTGTTCTTCATTTCTTTCCTATTTTGAACATTGTAGGTGAATTCCATAGGGAATCTTAGTTCTAACTTGCATTTGGACCTAATATTGTGTTTGTTTGCTATGTTTGTGGATGTCTAGGATTGGGGTTCACATTTTGGCACTAGAAGGAGGGAAAATCTCAAGTTCTTAACACATTTTTTACCAAAATTTGTTTTTTTTTTCTTTTTTTTTGTGTCTACAGGAAACTGTGCCACTATCAATCAGTGGTGCCATACAACAACGCTAACCAGTCTAGTTGCACCATACAGTGACACTAAAAATTTAAAACTCTGCCACTCAAACCTTCCTGCTTAGAAATTCAAATTTTCAAACTGTGATGTAGAGTTTTTTTTCTAGCATTGGAATTTTTAAACTTCAAACTGCATCGCTGACTAGAACTCTGCTACAATTGTGCTCTTTGTCCCTACTACAAAGTGTCACTGTCAGTCTTAGCGGTGCCATATAGTGTCGCTAATCTCTTCAAACATCGACGAATACACAGGTTGCATCGTTGGGGTGGGGTAAGAGATAAAATTTTAAGTTTTTATGACATGTACTTTTTTTATTTTTATCATTTGGAGCTATTGACCTATTTTTTGCCTGTGTTTTCTTGGATTAATCAGTTTTTCTAGGTGGAATCAAGGAAGGAGCAAGGAATAATTTGAAGTATAACATCATTTATCCATTGTATCAAGTGTCTTTAGACACTTTTGGAAGCAATTATAATTCCAAGTCTAAAGACTCTATCTCTTCAAGCTATTTAGGATTCACTAATTTCATTTGGGCTCTAAAACGAACAAGGCAAAGGGTTTTACAAAGAGCTTTAGGAAAACTAACTAGATTTTGTTTAAGGTTAACAATTGAACAATCAAATCTCACACTTCCTTTATTGCTTTAAAAAGAGTCAAATCATTTCTTTGAGGATTTAAAATAAACATGTGCATCTTTTTTTTGTAATCACTTACCCAAAATAATAACATCAAAAAGATGTATACGCTTCTCTCGCACCTAATGCAGATCTTGAGAATAAAAAGGCTTTTGGTGATGTATTAAGTTGTGTAAGTGATTATCTACACACTTTAATTTGGATCCTAAAATTGAACAAATATTGCAAGTGTGAGTGGAACATATTCCGTGTGTTCTCTCTTTGTTTCTCAACAAATATTGATCGAACTACGGATATATTTGCTTGCTTTTGTTTATCTTAGAGGGATTGCCTTGTGGGAAAAAGTAATCACCCAAGGGAATGACCCAATCAGGAACGCACTAAAGGCAAGCAACTTCCAACTGTTATATAAGTATGGGTACTTGAGGAAAGGAAAGTATCATGAGGATTAAATTCTGAAAAAGAAGGGGAACAATGGTCTCTCGCTGCGTGGATGGTCCCCCACAAATGAAATGCCAACATTAAAGATTTTTTTAGAAAAGGCCAAAATCCTTGATCTATTTGTTGGTGCAGGAACGGTTGTTCTAAAGCCGTCCCACATTTTTATGGCTCTTAGTAGAGGTGAAAATTATTCCATGGGAGTTTCATGGGTACTATTGCTTGGTTGACTCGAGAAGCAAGTGCACTATAAGGTGGAGCCTATGTGGTCAAGCATCTAATCATTCGCTGAGTAGGCATAGCTAGATTTTATCCAAGTGGGAACTCAACAAATACTGTCTTTCATATCCATAAGACTGTTCATATTTTTGGCAACAAAACACTTTTCTTGATTGTAAACATTGGGAAAACAAACATTCAACATTATCATAAAACTCAAACCCTTTAGGAAGAAAATATCTTTGAAAAAATTCAAATTTTATTGTTTTTCCTAGGGATTCTATCCTTAGACTTCTAAACATTTGAATTTATATCTCAATTTCTTACTAAAGTCAACAATAGGAAAAATTTCCTTAATTTCCTTTGATTTCCACATAATACACTTTGTGGGATGATAAGTTAGGACATTAGACATTGCTTGAAGAAACCTAATCAAGAATTTTTGTGGTAAAATAAGTCACTAAGCAAAGCTATAGAACAATTTAACCCCACACATGTGTTCGTTAAAATGATATCCCAAAATCTATCAAAGTTTGAAAACCAAAAACCAAAGGTCTCAGTCAAAAGGCTCACAAAAAAAGGTTTTCTATGCTCTATGAATTTAGAGAAATATTGACCTTTAATTTTTATAGAAGAGCATCAAGGAACAATCCCAATTTGTATGAATTCTTTTATCAACAAAATCCAAATCTTTTTTTGGAAATTTGAGCATCTTATATGAGAAGTAAAGCGTATTCTTCAAAATTGAGTCTTGTAAAAAAAGAGTGTTTTTAGGTACACATAGGATCAAACCAAAATATTCATCCATCCTTCAAGCATCAATCATTCATCCACCTTTAAAACATCAAACCAAAATCATCTCACCAACAACTCTTGAAAATGTTGAAACCATCCTTTTGGCTAGAATTTTTGGAAAATCTATGAATCAAAATCATCGAAATCAAAATCCTTGGAATCAAAATCCTTATGTTAAACATCAAAACATTTTGTTTGGATAGGTATGTGTAGATTTATCCTTCTTCATATGCTTAGTTAAATTATCATCAAATCATCTTGTTTGGTTAGGTGTGGGTAGATGCATCCTTCTCCCTACACTTAGTGAAATAATCATCTTGTGAGAAAGTCCATCCCATAGATAACATCCAACATCTTGGGATCTATTTGTTCATTATCCAAAATCAAAACAATCCAAAACCAAATCAAGGTCAAAATCAAAATCCAAAAATCCAAAAATCCAAGAATCCAAGAATCCAAGATCAAAATAAAAAAAAATCCAAGAATCCAAAAAGTCTCAATAGTCTAGCATCCCCTCAAGATCTTCTAAGATTTTGATCATTCATATCATCCATCTTCTATCTCATCATCACACTTTGATCCTTAAATCATCCTAGAGATTCTCTTGCGTGCCTAAGATTAGATCAATCTAAAGAATTATAGATTCATCTCCCACATTCTTGAAAATTGATCCCTATTTTATGATGCAAACTAGATCACAACACAAGAGCAACATGGAGGCCAACAAAGAAACATCAACTTCAAGTGACCTAAGTCAAACCAATTCTAAAATCAATCTCGTTGGATCAAGCAATCCCCTAACTAATCTTCCTTTATCATAACAAAATCCTCAAGAGGAAGGTCAAGTAGAGGATATCACCAATAATGTCTTTGGAATGACACAAGATGAGATCATCAAAATGGTCCAAAATCCCAAAAAATCATAGAATCGTCAATATTATGATGAAGCTCCATCCCTCACAATACATGCTTGAATTAGAAAAACAAGGGGCTAAACTCCCTTCCAATTATGATTTGAGCACCATTATGGAACAACCTCTTGGGATCATTCCCCCAATTTCAACCACACTCGCGATTTCATCCACACCCCTAGTTCAAAGCATCACTCATTCCATCCCACAAATCACATCATCCATTGCTCCAACTCAACCCATTTTTAACAAATAGAGCACATTTCTCAATGCACTACAAACACACCCCCTTGTGAATAATCAAGATTTGGACGCAAACACTATCTTGGGACAACCCGTTCCCCAAAATCCATTACACCCATATATCCCCCTCACCTTTCAAGATCCCAATGACCCATCATCATCATTTCATGCAACACCTCAAACCTCTCTCCCTATGACCTCACAAGGAGAAGATGGGATATTTGGCCCAAGGACCATTTTTGACCCTTCATCTTCATTATTTCCCCAAGGGAATATGCCACTCACTTTTCCACCACTTCCACCTTTGACATTAACATCCACACAATCCCTTGGTTTAGGCTTGCCCCCTTTACCAAACATCAATCAACAAAATCAAAACAACCCCCCAATCATAAATCAAAGCATCATACTAAATCCTCCCATCTTTCCATCATTATCACAACAACAGATGGAAACCATCCCAATAACACAAGTAGCCATCACATCATCGATCATCCCTCAAATATCTCAAAACATGGTCTCTCAAGGACCAAGTATATCGATCACACCATCCACTTCCCAAATCCCAATCATCAATACAACAGTTCCTCTCATCACAGCAACAAACACCATTCTGAATCCACTACCACCTCCACCACCAAACTCAAACACATCAAACCAATACAACATTGCATTACAAGATGCTCAACAAGTTTCCTATCAAAAGGAACTCCAACAAATCCAAAATCGATAGGTTTCATAGCTAGTCGCTCAGCAAGCGCAAGAACAACTCGTTGCACAACAAGCATAGTAGGTTGCTCAAGCCTAGGCTTTATTACAACAATAGAAACCTTCACAAGTAGCTCAAGCCACATCGGCCGCATAGGCCACCCAAGCCGCACAGGCAACCCAACAAGCACAAGCATAGGCATAGTACCTCACATAGCAAGAAGCATCCCAACAAAAAGCATATTAGAAAATGTTGAAACAATACCAAGAGCAGCAAGAAGTAACCTAACTAGCAACCCAACAAAAAGCATTGTTGGTACAATAGAAAGCACCGTCCACCAACACACCAACCAATCCACCCATCTTTCCAATGATCGAACCTCCTCAAAACACCTTCATCCCACCCCCTGATCCTCAAGATGATGTATCAGCACAAATCAAGTTTCTTTCACAACAAGTGCTCGATCATCAATTAGGGAAAAGCACAAAACCACCAAAGAATTTATGCCCCTACCCATTCGATGGGAGCATCATCATGAAACCATTCCCAAAGGGTTTCAAGATCCCAAAATTTGATAAGTATCGTGGGATAGGAAACCTAAAGATCACATTAAGGAGTTCAAAGTGCATTGCATGGAGGTTGCATACAACAAAACTTACCTAATGCGACTGTTCCCTCAAAGCTTGGAAGGTCCGGCCATCAACTAGTTCTCCCGTCTCTCAAGAATTAAAAAATTTAGGAAATCGTAGATGCATTTGTGCAAAACTATGCCTTTAACATAGCTATGGATGTGAGCCTAGAAGAACTATCAACTATGAAACAATCCAAGGGAGATATGTTTTCTTCATTCTTGCAATGATGGTGATCAAAGGCCAACAGAAGTAAATGGGCCATGCCTGAGGAAAAACAAGTGTGCACCATCATCACAAATCTTGATGGAATCTTGTCCTTCCATCTCAAGATGCAATGCATCACAACCTACAATCAATTGATCCCCAAGGCACTTAATATTGAATGAGCCCTTATCTCACAATGGGGAAAAATTTCTTATCAAGAAATTCTCCCATCTACCAACTATAATGACAAACCTCGTACATGGGAAAAAAATAGAAATATTACCAACCATGGTGTTTTCAATGCCAAAGTTGTCAACAATGCTCCTCGACAAGACACACAAGCACCTCAACAACCACAAACCAACAATCAGAACAATCGACAAGCCAACACTATCACACAGCAGTCAAACAACCAAATAGTCAACAACGTAGATAATCAAGGTAGACCACCTCAGTGAAACAAAAATCCTCCCAAGAGGAAGTACACACCCCTTGGGGAATCAGCTAAATCTATCTTGAAAATACTGGTGCAGGGAAAAATCATCACAATTCCCACCTATGATAACTATCAGGAACCCTTGGTAAAACTACCATGGTCCAATGAAAATCACCTTTGTAATTTTCACAAAATCAAGGGACGAACAACTGATAGTTGCATGAGGTTGAAAAACTTGATCCAAGACTAGCAGGGAACCAAAATCTCAACATTTACATGAATTTGATGCCCAACCACAACAAGGGGAACAATAACAATGATAAAGGAAAGGGTACCTTCAAAAATCTGAATCATGTATATGACCATGTCTTCGCATCCCTAGATGAGTATTGCACTGTTATCACCATCAAAGGAGCCCAAGATGATTATGGAGTTACCACAAGAGGTGTAAAAGTTACCATTGCAGGATCATCTCAGCCACCTAGAGCACCTACTTCCAACCCAAGATCCGTTCCTAGTGGATATAATGTCCTCAGCCAGTTGAAAAGAACCCTAGCTCAAATATCCATCATGGAGTTGTTGAAGATTTCACCAGCGCATAGAAAGATCCAAGAAGAATCCTTGGCCTCATATTTCATCCGCACCAATCTCGATGTGGATCAATTCCAAGTTATGGTTGCACACCTCACCACACCTCACCTCTTGACATTTTCAAAACAAAACCTTCCAACACAACCATCTCACAATCGCACACTTCATCTAGAGGCTTACATCCATAAAAAAAGGTCAAGCAGGTCTTGGTGGATGGAGGTGCAGGGTTGAACATGTATGCACCCTTAAATTAATAAGAAGCTTGAGCTTCTCTAAAGATGTTGAGAAAGGAAAAAGAATAACTATCAAATCCTACTATAATCAAGAAAGAGTGTCTCAGGGCAGTATCCAACTCCCTATTCAAGTAGGGACAGCCATCAAGGAAACAACTTGTCAAGTTCACAACCTAGAATTGCCTTATAGCATCCTCCTGGGGTGTCCTTGGATTCATGGGATGCAAGCTATTGCTTCCACCTTCCACCAGTGTGTAAAATTTCCATACCAAGGCCAAAAAGTCATTGTCCAAGGGGATCTTGAACCCTTTTACTATTGCAAGAATCTGGAAGCCAAATATTACAAAATCCCCCAAGTTCCTAAAAATGATGAAGACCCCTCAACTCCATACATCGACCCAACTACTCTTCCCTCCACTTCTACGACAGAGACACCCACCATCCCCAACATCTCCAATATCAAGGTCACTTTCCAAGACAATGGGTGTGGGGATTATAAAATGAAGAAAGGTGCTTTCATGGTAGGAGAGTTACCATAATCTCCTAGGTCCCATGGGAAACCCCAACCAGCTGGAACATCATCCCAAACTTTCAAAGCTGACCCCTCTAGGTTTAGGAGTTGGGGA
Source organism: Sequoia sempervirens (assembly GCA_007258455.2). Taxonomy (NCBI): domain Eukaryota; kingdom Viridiplantae; phylum Streptophyta; class Pinopsida; order Cupressales; family Cupressaceae; genus Sequoia; species Sequoia sempervirens. Next base: position 2,400 of record VDFB02027578.1, on the reverse strand, counting down.
GAGCTTGGTCAGGAAATAATAGTAGAGAACCCATCAAACCTTCTATACCAAGACAATAGACCGAAGCTGACCTACCTATGGATGATAGCAGTAAAGGATTACAAATGATGCTCGCCATGGGCTATCACAGAAACCAAAGGCTTGGACAAAATGACAATGAACTTCTAGTACCCATGATTCTTGAGACACAGATTAGAAATATTGGCCTCGAATGTACCCCTCTAAGTATAACCATATGTGGACGAGGTCCCCCAGTTAAAGCAGTCAAGATTCCCCCTCAGCCATTATCAGTCGAACTCTGCTTACCTATATCTACAGGTCGAGTCATAGACAACTTCGCATTTGACATAACTGATGTTTGCAGTAGTAGTGATAAGGAACATGACATAATTGACCTACCTATGCTTTTTTAGAATTCCTCTCTCCTCATGATTAGTACCGTGTCATTTGATTCAACCAATCAAACCCATGAAATAAACCTAGTCTACCCCCAGCTCATTGATTACAACCAACGAGTACCACCAGTTCTAGACACTTTTGAAAATGATAAGGCACTCTAAAAATTCTTGGGACTATGGGACATGGTGCCATACAAAGATCACAAGGTTGGGTTTGACATCATATTGGAAAAACAAGCCTATTACAAGGAATTGATTGAATCCTTTAGTCACAAAAGCAAAAATTTGAGAATAATCTCAAAGTCTTTGTGTGAAAACCACATTGTGGCACTCTCTGACCCAAAAACAGTAAAAATAAAGGACATGTCCAATGGTGAAAACCTCTCTGAGGTGCCTAAGGATGAAGGATTCAATCTTCTTCTTAGTGCTCTACATTAGGAAAAGTTAGCAATTATAGCCGAGAAGTGCAACCCAGTCAACTCGGGAATAGAGGAAACCCCGCATATCACATTTTATGTTGAATCATTGATATCATAGGAACAAGAGCTCCTAGTTGATTTCTTAAGAGAGAGAGAAGGGTCAACTTTGCATGGACCTATGCCAACATTCCTTGGCTTGATCCATAGATTGTGGTCCACCATCTAGCAGTTTATGCTGAAGAAAATCCTATTAGACAAAAGCTCAAAAAAATGCATCCCCAAATAGCTTTGTTGGTTAAAATGGAATTGAATAAGTTACTTGATGTAGGGTTCATATGGTTGATTGACTATCCAGAGTGGGTATCAAACTTGGTACCTATTTCAAAGCCCACTAGGGGCATCCTTATCTACACAGATTTTAGAGACCTAAAAAAGGCCTGTCCCAAGGATGACTTTCTATTGCCCAACATTGATATGATTGTAGATATGACTACGGGACATGAAATTCTTTCATTGATGGATGGGTTCTCCGGGTATAACCAAATCATGATAGCCAAAGAGGACCAACACAAAATTTCTTTTACTTGTCCATGGGGGACATATTGCTGGAACATGGTGTCATTCAGCCTAAAGAACACTAGAGTAACATATCAAAGGGCCATGACCTTAATCTTTCATGACATGATCCATAAAATTGTGGAGGCTTATGTTGATAACATATTGGAAAAATCTAGAAAGAGAAGCAACCACATAGTAGCATTAAGTGCAATCTTTGACAGACTTGAGGAATATAAGGTCTGCCTTAATCCAAAGAATTGCATCTTTGGCATACAATCTAGGAAGTTTTTGGTATACATCATGTCCATGAGAGGAATTGAAATAGATCATACTAAAGTAAAAGAAATCCTCAAGATCGAGGCACCCAAGACTTTGAAGCAGCTCAGAGGCCTACAAGGTAGGCTCCAATCAATCCACCAGTTCATAGCCCAATTAGTGGACAAATCAATCCCATATTCTTACCTACTCCATAAGGGGTAGCTTAAAAATGGGATGACAAGTGTGATCAGGCCTTCAACAAGATCAAAGAGTATTTTCTCACACCTCTAGTGCTTATGTGGCCAATCCTAGGAAAGCCTCAAATCCTTTACATATCAACAACAACAACAGCTCTCAGTGCTCTCCTAGCTCAGCACGATGAAAACAGAATAGAGAGGGCCATCTACTACATCAACTGAACTATGGTAGGGCATGAGTTAAACTATTCCTTCATCGAAAAGGCTTGTCTCGTAGTGTTGTTTTCCTCACAAAATTTTAGGCACTACATGTTAGCACATAAAGTCAAACTCATTGCTAACATCAACCCACTTAAGTACCTACTCTCCAAAGCAATTCTCACAGGAAGGATGGCCAAGTGGGTCATGATCCTATCAGAATATGATATCGAGTATGTAGAGTAAGGCCATCAAAGGACAAGCTATTGTAGAACAACTGGAAGAAGCACCAATGTATTCAGAAAATCCAATAATTTCAAAGTTCCCTCATAAATCCATCTTCAACTTGAGCATAATAGACCACTGGAAGTT
>VDFB02027577.1:0-21941 GCA_007258455.2 Sequoia sempervirens | reverse complement strand
TGTTGGGACCCAGGATGTACATGTTGGGAGTGTGGTCTTGACTTTCTGGGAGGAGTTTTCCTCCTATGGTGAGCATACTGAGAGGCCCTTCTTCCTCTAGGACTAGGAGATCTAGAAGGGGTCCTTGACCGCCTTCTACTTCTTGGTGTTCTGGAAGGGGTGGAGGGAGGAGAATTATGTCTACTGTTAGCACCCCTTGTATTGTATTGTTTGTTTAATTGGTGGGCTAACTGCCTATCTTGCTCCTCTTGAGCAAGTTTCCTTTGTACTTCCAATAAAGCTTGGCTCTCTTCCTCAAGTTGTCTAAACTTTTCTTGCTTTGCAGCTTGTTCATCTAGAAAGTCTTTCTTTTCGCGTTCAATTCTTTTGAGCCTATCACTTGTGAACCTTGAGGTATGTTGAAATGGTGAACTTGGTCTAGACTGTTTGAACAAGTCATTGGTATACGTTGTATTGACATGAGCATTACGAGGTTCATTGTCTGGGTCTTCATGTTGTAACCATTGTTCTTGGTGAGCTCGTCTCTTATACCTTTCATCCCGTTGATGGGCATCCAAATATCTTGTATTAATGAGGGGTGAATCAGGTTGATTATCATGAGAAGAATTTCCAAATATCATGTTGTTTCTGTGTTGTTCATAGATATCATCAAGATCTTGATCCATGGCTTCCCTCTCCTGCCGAGTGACAGTATAACTCATATCCATACCTGAGTGGGAAGGTGCTGAGAGGGTACTCAAGTCACTAAAATGGCTCTTTGGGTCAAAATAGGTTTCAGACTGACTCCTAGGTGACTGGTCAAATATTGGTTCCTTTTCCTTTCTCTTTTGACGAGTCTGAACTAGGGGTAGTTGGTTAAAGACTATCTGAGGTCGCTTTCCTTGGCTCACTTGATATCTTGTTGTGACTGACATGAAAGGGAAAGTTCAAGTAAAACAAAAAATTCTAAGAAACGTCAATACCAGACTAGGATAGTAAAAGTTTTCTCTTGTCCGAGAGAGATGGTGAAATAGAACTATTGCAAATAGGTGCAAACCAACACTGCCACAGAGGTGCTCAATTCTTGGGTGAACACCCTAGCACATATGGATCGGGAGGATGACTTACACAAAGTGTACTGAGTTTGAATTGTATGAAAATGGGTGGACAAAGGAGACTACTAGCACTCTCCAAGTGTGTTATCAAAGAGTCTAAAAATTTATCTATTTGGCAGGAACAATTCCTAATTTGCCAATCTCAAGCAAAATCGCTTATGAGATCAAGGATCACTAATTCAAAAGGTCAAGGACACATAAACCCTAAATACAGAACAAGTCTCTAAAACTGGGACAAGTCACCTAATCGAAGAACTCAGTATTTCAGTTTGTTGTTTATTTTCAAAGATCAAGCAAGTATATCCACAGATTTTGATCAAGCACATAGGTTTCAATCAAACAAGTTGTGATACAAAAAGTAGTCAATAATAGATCTATCAAGGACAAAGCAACTTGATAGTATCGGGGGAGTCTTCTTTGAAGATGTTTGGACAATGTTTAAGACTCAAAAACAAACACATAGCTATCCCTACCAAAGAAAATGGTGAGAAGTCAAAACCTTTGCCCCATTGCTTATGCGCATACGTGCACCTCACACAGCTGTGTCACCCCCTAGAGGGCGCCCGTGTTTTGGTGTTTCCAAGGACTCAGCGATTGTACTTTCCAAAGGTTACCCTTGTAGCAGGGCCGGTCTTCATGAAAAACAGCCTCAAGCGTCCAAGTGTTATGCCTATGATGGGAATGCGTGTATGATCAACATCACGGAGAGATTCTTCCCCCTCCTTGTGCAAAGATTATGATTCCTTTCAGAGGTAAACCGGGTAGGCAACTAACTAAGAGGTTTTTACTTGGCTTCCGTTCACAATAACCTTCGGTGCCTCTAATACAGAGCTTGGGCCTCGCAGCCACACCAACACCTGAAAATCACACACCCCCGCAAGCAGGGCTCGGAGCGGCGCCGCTCAGTGCAATAAATAGAGCTTTTCCATGATGATCGTCTAAGTCATGGAAAAGAAGTTACTATAGTCTTGGAGTCTTTAGACTCAACAAAGTGATTCTTTATTATAGTGAGATTGGAATCACGGCGATAGGTATTATGCTCACTTGGAGTGGATTCTGGAGTTCAACTTCCAGCCAGGCCCTCTAAAGTGCTGGACATGAAAGCAATTCGGGTTTCACGATTTTACATTTCTCCCAAAAGGAGAGCATACCTCTAGCGATCTCTTTACCCAACACACTTCAAACAACCTTAATGCCGAGGCTAGTTTCACTTCACCAAATCCACCGCTTTGGGTTTACGATTCTCTCCAATAAAGAAGAGCGCATAATCCCACGGCGAGTGAAAGTGTTAAAAGATTCACTACCTTGCTCTGCTCCCTAAGAGTTCTTCATATGAGTAAGATCATTAGGAGTCTGGATATGTCCATGGTCATCACCCCCATGTAACAAAGAGCCAAATTCCCTACTCACTATCGAAACTCCTAAGAATTTTAACGAAGCCCTAATTAGACTATGTGAATTGAAAAGCAGGAAAACAAACACAATATTTTTTTAAATAGGATCTTTGACAAGCGTAAATGTTTGTTTTCAAGTCTTTGTCACGCGTCCTGCAATCAAACCGTTAGTGTGTTTCAAGTTCTCTGACTGGCGTCCTGCAGAAACTGTTATGCTCTGGAAAAAAAAATTAAAAGAACTAGAATTAAAAAATCTAATTTAATCTAGTCAAAATTTAATCTAGTCAAAATTTAATCTAAAAGGAATTAGTTAACAAAACTAAAATTAAACTAAATTAATCTAATACTAAACTAAAAATTTAAAAACAAAACTAATCTAAATTAATAAAATTAAAAAAAATCTAATCTAAATTAAAAAAATCTAATCTAAATTAATAATTCTAATTTAAATTAATAAAGTTAAAAATCTAAAGTAAAAAAATCTAATTTAAATTAACAAAGTTAAAGAATCTACTTTAAATTAAAAAAATCTAATTTGAATTTTAGAAACTAAAAAAAGTATCTAATTTAAAAATCTAAATTAAAGTCTAAACTAAACTAACTAAAAATTAAACTAAATTAAGATTAAAAACTAAATTAAAAATTAAAACTAAACTAAATTAAAAACTAAAAATTAAAAACTAAATTAAAACATGCATAAAAATCTTCAAATTTTATTTCTGAAAAATCTGTTTATAATGAGTAGATAAAAACAGAAACCCAGAAAATTTTTGAAGCAAAAAATAAAACCCAGAAATCGTTTTTTGATCCAGCAAGCAGAAGATGAAAAAAATAATTTTTTTTAAACATTTAGCCAGGTGAAAAATGACGCGCGACGGTTTTTGTGCGGCTATTTTCTTCAGATCTGTTAAAGAAATCAAAAAACTGAAAGATACCCAGATCGGATTTTGACCCTAGCTACAAAACCCAGAAATCGTTTTTCCTGCAACTGAGTGGAAGCTGGATTAATGAATCAAAACTAAAAACGAAATTAAAAACTAAACTAAAAAACTAAAAATTAAAAACTAAATTAAAAACTAAAAACTAAATTAAAAACGAGATTTAGAACTAAATTAAATTAAAAACTAAAATTAAAGCGATTGGTAAAATGTATAGCGAAAATATGTTATACTTAAAATGGATGTACATCTGGATGCTCAATAATGAGTCCTTACCAAATGGAATTCTGACTCTCTATCAGAGAAAAGGCGAGGGGGATTGATATTGTGGCCCTCAGTTAACCTGTTACCCCTGCAAATACAATGCAAATACAATCTGGAGCGAGATTCCAAGAAGGAGAAGCAAGAATGCCAATCTCCATAAATCACGTTCTTGCAATGCAACAATGAAAACTAATCTAAATGGTAAAATGTAATAAACCAAACTAATTTATTGAAATGAAACTTAATCTACATGCAATGTCATAAATGAATTATTTTGCAAATTAATCTACTATGAAGATTAAGCTAAAATGTAATATTAAACTATATGCTCTAAAAATAAGATGCTTATATAATCAAACTAATGTTATCTCAAATGATAAAATTCAAATTTGAAGCATAAGTCTGATGTAAAAATTCATGATTCTTGAAATGAGAATGAGAGGGCTCATTTTATAGGCAAAAGTGGAATTGAAGGCAAATTCAGAAGCAATGTGGGATAAATAGAAAAATAGAAACAAATCTTGATTGGAATTCTTTTTTTAGTTTATTTCCCTTTTAACTGATTTGTTTCCCTTTTTTTTTTTCACAAGATACTCTTGAGAGGATATTTCATTTATTTTATTTTATTTAAGATGATAATATCTCTTTTAATAAAATAAAATAAGATTATGTAATTTAGAAATGAATATTAATAAAATAAAATAAAATTATTTAATTAAAAATAAATTTAATTAAATAGCATCATTTTATTTAAGTAATAATGCTTCAATTAAATAACATTATTTTATTTATTAAAAGGGATTTATTTCTTTTGATTAAATAAAATTAATGAAGCATTCAAACCTTAGGGAAAATTGAAACATTTGAAATAGCTATGAATTGATTAAGAAATTTGATTTGAAAATGCGACAATCATTGATTCAAAAAGTTGATGTTGACAAATTAAATAAATGGGGCCCAAAGTCTAGGTGACCATTTTAGGTTGCATACACCCATGAGGCTCCATGACGCCATTATGGTTGGATGGAGAGCAAGCGCTACATTATTCTTTTGGCACATAAATTCGTTGATTATTTTTCATCAATTCTAGTATTTCTGCAAGTTTAAGAGAGGGGTTTCACATCCATTTAATACAGGTATGGAAGCAACAAGCTTCTAATAAAATGTTATTTCCATTGACAGTTTTTGTGGTTAAGATGTGTATTTTAAAACAAGGAAAAATAGAAGGTGTATATATGTATATTCGGCTCACCTCCAGTCCACCATAAATTTCATTTTAATTGTTGGAAAATGAAATGGTTAAAGCAACTTATGTGCATTTGCCTATGTTCTAGTTTAAATTTCGGCATTTCATGTGTTACAAGGGATGGTTGGGCCATAGCTGTAAGAAAATAAACTGATTTCTATATATGTGAATGTAAGGTGTCTGGGGTCTTCTGGTATAATATTTCTATATATGTGAATGTAAGGTGTCTAGGGTCTTCTGGTATAATATTTCTATATATGTGAATGTAAGGTGTCTGGGGTCTTTTGGTATAATATTAATATTGAATAAGGGTAGTTAATTTAGCCACTTGCATATTCAAAAAAAGTAGAACGAGAATAAGTTATTCAGTTTCCTGTGTATGAGGAAGTAAACCTATCAAAAAAGAAAGAGGTATATTCATCTTCTTGTCATAAAATAGTGTTTGAAAGATGTTAAATTTGTAATCTGGGTTAACAATGTGTAGCTGCATCTGGTAGACCTCCCCGTACAAACCTGCAAGCAAAATAGAAATAAAGTAAAACCAAGTGAATGTGTTGTTTCTGAATGGGGAAATACTTATTTGTTAAGCTCATCAATTATTTTAAACCTCGTTCACAAGTTACAAGAAAGCAGATAGGGAGTCTTGTGCAGGTGAGTAGTCTCTATATGCCTTCCATTCTAATGAAAACAAAAACTATTAAATTATGTATCGAATGCACCAATCTTGCATATAGAAATTGTTAACCAGTTGTAAAGCCAGAAAGGAAAGGGGTATACAAATTATACTAAGCTAAATCAAGGTCATAGGAAAATATATACTCCTATCGTCAATAAGAGATGTTATACATAGGTCACTGCTCTATACATTCGATTCCGGGATCTGCTGGAAGATGAATATATATTCATAATACCAAAAACAAATGTCATATATTTACATACACATATAAAAGAGAGCAATAAAATGAATGAAGAACAACGTCTGAGAAGTTTGGCTTGGGTTCTACAAGAAGTTTAATGTTTACATATGTGTTGTTTGAGTAGCCGTGTACAGTGTGGGAGTAAAGCCTGCGCACCCCCTTGTGAGATTTTAGACTCAAAACAAAGGCTTAAAAAAAAATAACAGAAGATAATCCAGCTAAGCCAAGAGAAAATGCGCAGACCTGTAGCTTTTGTTACTGAAGAATATTATCATACTACTGCCTGCACCAAGTAGCACAATATTACATAAATAGGAAAACTTAGCAAACTCAGTAATAAGGGTTGCAAGGGGGTGGATGAAACTCGTGAGACGAAGAAACCAAATCAAGCGACTTCACCTCATATTGAATTTGAAGGCGAGTGGGCATTCCATAATCTTGTCTCCATCCTATATTTATTTCTTCTTACGGCCCATAACTACCCGCCTGCATAGCGTATATCGCAAGGAGAGAGGGTAGCAATTTGTGTTGAGGTAGGTGGTATAGGATCTTTAGTCGATAGGCTATATAGTGGGAACTTTCAGCCGGAAACCTGACAGACGACGCTAAACACCGTCTGACGCCGCAAACAGGTAACCTTTAAACGATTTGCGGGTTGTTATTTCCCGGTGACTCAATTATAATCTGATCTAATATTTTTTATCGTACACGTATTTCATCTGTCCTTATCCGCTCATGCGTAAGCTCCCGCCACTTCCGTTGATGAAACTGCTGCGTGCCAGATCAGCTAAGAACATTGACTGCCACTTGAGGCTGTTGTGTTGATTTTTATCAGCTAATTATATTCACCGCGTTCCCCACCGACTTCAGTGTTGATTTATAGTTGTCTGGAGCTATGCAAAACATCCCCTAATGATCCCTGATAGCAGATAGCCGAATGGAGTTACCTTGAGCTATGATAAATAATAGCAGATAGCTGAATGGAGTTACCTTGAGCTATGATAATTGACAGTACTGGATTTTGATGTTGCAAGATTGCAGAAAAATATTTTGAGGGTATGTTGTGGAAATGGTGGAAAGTATAATTACTCCACAACTTCCAGTTGTAATGTGAATTCTACCTTGTGTCCTAACCCTATTCAGTATCTTAGCTGGGATGGTATTCATCTTACAGAGACTGTTTACAGAGCCATAACTCGCATGTTGATTAATGGCAAGTTCATAATTCCACCATTAAATTTGGTAAAGAAGAATTGTAAAAGTCCAAAAAGAATCTAGATTTCTATTATCCATTAAATTAAAACAGTAGAAATGATCATTACTTTAAGAAATGGATCGTTATAGTCTCACACCTCTTGTTAAGACTATCCTAGCCTGTCAAATATTGTATCTGTTCTTACAATTTTAGAATAAGAAAAAGCTTAATTTAACAGTAAAAATTAAAATCAAAATCTGAGCCTATTCGTTCTAGGAAATTTCCTTCTTAGCTGATGCATATATCCATGTATACCGCTGTCAATTCCCTCATGTTTATATATACATTGTATATCTTGCACACCTCTGAATTTTCTGTTGATTCGTATCTTACATTGTAGGAATAGGTTTTTTTTTTGGGGGTTGTTTACTCAGGAGATATTAAAAATACATAATGTATACATGCCCAACAATGTTTAACTTTGCTTTATTTCTTTGAGGTGGTTTTCGTTGGAGATCTGGACGTTGTACGATGCACAGATAGTCTGTATATGTTGTATGATGCGGATATGTATTTAAATCTGATTTTACTTTTTAGATCTGCCCAGGATTTATTCTTATCGACTTTGCCGGTCTGGAACGTATGTTCTGGTCGTGCTAATTCCTTCTTATGGATTCTGCACCCACTCTCCATTACAACTTATTTGTGTTCTTCTGACCTTGGCTGACAGATTGAGCGTGGGTTTGAATACTTCTCTCTTTTGTTTAAAATCTGCAAAAATCTATAGTTGTAGGAAGATTGGTTTCGATTCGTCTCACTCTACGAAAAATCTGCTTTGAGAGGGTTTTGTAATTTTTTATTTCTGAAAACTCTGGCCACTCTATCGGGAAACCATTGCACCCCCCCTGGTGCAAGTGCTAGTTAATAATGGTGAGGGATTCGACAGTAGAGGCATAAACCCATATCCTATTAAATGCGAGCTCAATATTGGCTAGAAATCGATGGAGCAGCTAGAGGATAGGGTTGGAATTTAGTACCAGTCCCAATTATAGTCAATGTGTTCATCAATATCCATGCAGAAAGTTAGTTGAGCAGAGAACAACAAAAGCAAGGTCGCTGTTTTTCGATCAACTATATAAGTGCTTCATTTAATTCACAGGAGCTTTGATTACACCATTAAAAGCATATAATCTCAACACCAAATAACTTGAGAGGCAATTACCGTGAAGCTAAACCGTCTAGTCACACCAGTTTAAGTACTCACCTGTTTATAGCAAGTGGGCGGCTATCAGCTCGAGGCTGTAAAGAGTGGGCTCTACCGTTTATTGTTTCCCTGATTGCCATGAGCAATACATGAATTTTCAATAAAATTTATTGTGAAACAAAAGACCCCAACCTAAGGCCCTACGTGGACCCCATATGCGAAGCCTCCTTAGTTATCTTGGCAAGATCCAAGTTCGATTGTCCCTTCAATAAGGAAGAGGGGAATATATTCCCATCTTAAGAGATTCTAACGAATTAAATTTAAAAAAATCATATAAGTGAAGGTCTACTTTTAGTAGGAATTATTTAAAATAAAATAAAATTAACAGATAAATCAAGACTCCTCTTTATTCGTGGCCCCCACACTTCCTTATTGAAGGTAACTAATAATAAGTTAAAAGCAAGGAATTAATATATGATTATTTGTAAATGCTATTCCTTAATCTTATGTTTTTAGAAAATAAAATAAAACTACTTATTATATATATATAAAAGGTTAAGTGAATAAATAAGTTAATAGTACTTAGAATATAATTTTAAATTTTAAATTTAGAGTAAATTCTAAATATTTTAGTCATTCTCATACTTGAATTTTGATATTAAAATGTTCATGTAGATTTTAGCAATTATGTCTAAGTGGTTTAAAAGGTGTAGAGCAAACAAGATAAGATATGTTCCATCAATTAATCCATAGGATTAATAGTAAATCAAATTGATGATTTTTATAAGTTTTTTTCCATGTGAGAACCCTTAGTATGATGGTTTAACAAGGACATTAACTATTATGCAAAAATTTTGGGCATGGCATAAATGATCATACTTGAACATTATGACATTTGGTATCAATAATATTATTTGGGGTGAAAAATAATAATACATTGTTTGATAATTTGGAAATTGTAATAAAATCACTATTTCTAATCAATTGAAAGAAACATTAACATTGCCATTTTTGCAACGAGTATTAATAATAATACTTGAATGAATAATAATGATTTCATTTGTGTTAATCTGGTTAGCAACGTTAGTACCATCAAGAATAAACTTAACACTAAGGCCTCTTTCATAAGTAAATATTAACGTTACTATCTTTCTTATAATGAGTTTTGTCTTAGTCATTATAATATTATTAAATAGTGTTAAACTTTAGAAGATAGGTTATATTGCGATGGCGTGATGTGTAAGTTGTTTCAGTTGAATTAGCCACATTAAAGGTAGGCATAGCAATTATAGCGTCAACTAATTTAATGGTTGTAAAAAAAAATTGGTTGGACTTTTCTAGTGAAAATTTTAGCCATGATAGTGTGTAATGGCTACTCACAAGTAGAAGGCATAGATTTTCAAGAGACTTTTTCTCTAGTGGCATGAGTGGAAGCTATCAGAATTTTTTTAGCGTTTGCTTCTCATAAACATTTCAAGGTCTATCAAATGGATGTTAAGTCTGCATTTTTGAATAGTGAGCTAGAAGAAGAGGTCTACATGGAACAACTAAAAGGATTTTAGTTGACAGATCAACTAGACATGGTTTTCAAATTGAAAAAAGCTTTATATGGATTGAAGCAAGCTCCTAGAGCCTAGTATACAAGGTTAGATAGATATTTGATTCAATAATGTTTCAATAAAGGCACGATAGATAGTAATCTATATTTCAAAATTGAAAATGACAAAATCTTGATTGTGGTTCTATATGTTGATGGCATTATTTTGGAGGAAATGAAATTATGTGCAAAATGTTTATGGAAGATATGAAAAAATAATTTGAGATGTCCATGTTTGGTGAGATGAATTTTTTTTTTGGGTTGCAAATTAATCAAACAGAGAAAGGGATTTTTGTTTCACAGTCAAAGTATGTGAGATAGATGTTAAAGAAGTTTGGGATGGATGGTTCCAAACTGGTATGCACTCCTATGGTGACTGGTTGCAAATTGGGTAAAGATTATATTCATCTAAGGCTGATAAGAGAAAATACAAATATATGATTGGTGGACTGATGTACTTGACTACTACTAGACCGGATATTATGTATGTAGTTTTTCTTGTAGCTAGATTTCAAGAAGATATAAAGAAACACATGTTGTTGTTGTTAAGAGAATATTCAAATATTTGAATGGCACTCTAGATTATGTTTTATGGTACCCTAGGGATACTAATTTTACACTAAGTGCTTATACAAATGCAAATTGGGTTGGCTATGTAGATGACAGAAAAAGTACAAGTGGTGATGCATTCTTTCTTGGTTGTAGATTGGTGGCTTGGTTGAGTAAAAAGTAAGATTCAATTTCCTTGTCTACTACTGAAGCTGAGTATATTGTTGTTGTATCTTGTTGTACACAAGGTTTATGGATGAAACATACATTGAAAGATGTCAAAGTAATGAATGATGAATTTATTTCTATCTTCTACAATAATACAAGTGCAATTAACATTTCAAAGAATCCAATGATGCACTCAAGGACAAAGCATATATCTATCAAGTATCACTTCCTAAGAGTGAGGGTTGTGGAGAATGAAGTAAAGTTTGAGTATGTACCTACGAAGGATCGGATTGCTGATATATTTACAAAGGATCTTCCTAAAGATACTTTTGAGTATCTCTGGAAGAAGTTAGGGGTGAGTGCCCCTCCTTTCTTGAACTAGATGCATATGGATATGCATTAGTTTGGTGGGTCTATGGATCTATCTATCTTTTGGACTGATGTTTTTTTGGCTACCTCTCAGAGGGAGCAGGTAGTGTCATGTGTTGTCATTGTATGAGTATTATGTTTTTAATGACAAAGGGGAAATCAATGTAAAATATCATTTTCCTTTTACATTGATGTCAATGGGGGAGAGGAAGAAGATGAGATGAAGAAGAGTATCATGTGAAAAATATTATCTACTAAGGGGGAGAAACATAAAGCAATTTTGAAAAGTGTGTTCAAAGCTAGTGTGTTGTCTTTGATGGTTTTTCACATCATGTGTTTCCATCAATGACAAAGGGGGATATTTTTGCAAGAATGAAGGTGTTGTCATTGATGTCAACTAGTTAACTAGTTATTAACAAGTTGTTGTTGTTATTGTTGTCTTGGATATAGGTTATTACCTGTATATGTCGAGGATATTAAGAAAATTGTAATGAAGGTATTCAAGGTTTTGCTTTGGGATTTGCTCCTATATTCGTATGGTTCAAATATGTTAATCATGGTTGTTGGAAGCTGCTATATCTAGATTTTTGGTTGCTAATTTGTTGTATAGTGGGAGTTATGTTCACCAGTTGTGAACTATGGTTTTTGAGGTGTTTGGCTGAGGTCTTAAAGAAATGTAGTCGGTCCGAATTTCCTTTTGTTTAAATCTTATGACTTGTGGTTATGGAGTTAACCTATTATGAACATGTTGAAGAAAATTTTGTTATCTGAAAGGATTGGATTGTGTTAAGGGTTTTGTGTGCTTAATTATTTTATGTTTTTTACACTAGTTTGGTCGACCTTGTGTTAAACACTACTCTCGAAGATCATGAAGCGCATTGGGACTTATTTGGGTCCTCTCTTAGTGTGTGTTTGGGTTGCCCTCATTCTAATTCCACCCTAGAATGTTTTAGCGCTAACCTAATATAATATATATGATGAATGTTCAACTTTGGATATATGTTTCAAAGTTGAAGATGGTATAAATATGGGATGAGATGTTGGTGAAAGATGGTACAAAGAGTGGTGTGAAGAAATAGAGTAGATAGATGTGAAATAGATGTGAATCAATGTGTGAGTGTGATGTGAGTGGGGCAGATCAATGCAAAATCTAAATTTTGAGTTTCTAGAAGTAGTGAGTTGAAGGTGTAATATATCATTCATGCATGTTTGCAAGTGGTTGAGTGAGTCGTGGTGGAAATATTTGTTGCATTGATATTTTCATCTTTGTGTAATATATCTCTTCTATCTTCTTTGTATCTATGCAGAAGTGAGCCCTTCGAGTGGTTAACCCTTGTAGGAAAATGAGTCTTAATCTAGACAATGAGTCCTTGTTGTTTTGGTAGTGAGCCTTCTCTGGAAGTGAACCTTTGTAATCATTTTTTATATTCTCTATATTGTGAGATAATCCTCACCATGGTTTTTCCCTCATTTGGTTTTCCACGTAAATCTGGTGTTATTGTGTATGTGTGTTACTTTTTAGTTTCTTCCTTTGCACTTAATGTTTAATCATTTTAGCTTAGTAAAGAATTTTTGATTGATCTAAGTTTTGATGGATGCTTTGAAGATTAAAATTTGCTACAATTGATTCACCCCCTCTTATTTTTCATGTTGAACACAAGCAAGGTCGAAGAAGCCTCGACAAGGTACCTTCTTGATCAATAGTAGAAGATGTTCCTTCCTTTTGCAATAGAGATATTTCTTGCTTACCACAAGGTGTCATACATACACAAGACTCTCTAGATTGTGAGATTTTTTACTCTCCTTTAAAGGAGGGTGTAAAATCTAATGAACCCCAATCATCACTAATACATGAAGCAATATATGTCCTAGGAGTGTTTTGCGTGATGAGATTGATATTAAGTGAAGGTTTATTTGATGCTTTTGTTTCTTTCGAAGGATAATAACCAAGACCACTAGGTATTTCTTATGTGTAAGGATCTATAGGAACACAGATACCTTGTTCTCTAGCACCACATCCTTTTCCATTATAGCCAAGTTGTTTCAAAAGCTCATAACCTCTTCCATAATTTTTTTCCATTTCTTTTGGATTTGGTGGTTTCTCATGATCACCCTCATCATATGTAAATGTATAATTTGTGTTTCCCTCTTCTTTGCTAAAATTTGTGGACTCACATGCTTTTGATGACTCAAATTTTGTAGATATTATGGCATTTTTTTTTTCTGATTTGTGTGTAATCTTGTATTCTCCCATAAATGTAGGTGTAAAATCTAAGAAACCCCAATCATCATCCAATAGTTTTCTGACTAATGAGAAACACTTATCTTCTTATTCTTGTATTGGTTCCATTTTTGTAGTTAGTGTCAAAGTTTTAAGAGAATTTGTCATTCCTATTTTAGTTTGCAAACAATTATGATATTATTTTGGGTCATCTTTTATCATGTAGACCTTTTTTTTCATAAGTGTACTTCACTAGACAATGCAATGTTGAAGGCACTACATTTATTGCATGAATCCATGGTCTTCCTAAGAGAAGATTATATGAGAGTTCTTGAGGCATAACATGAATATGAGTTTGCAATGTAACCTTTCCAACTTTAACAGGTAATGTTATCACACCAAGCAACTATTTTCCCACATTATCAAATCCATGGGTAGATAAAGAATTAGGTTGAATTTGACTCTTATCCACTATAAGCTTGTCTAAAAGTATTACACTACAAACATTAAGGGTTGAACCATTATCAATGAGAGTACACCTTATTCCATATATGTTAATAATAGCCACTATCATCAAAGCCTCAATTTTTTTTTGCACTTCTAATGGAGGTAACTCATCTTTATGAAAGGTAATGTATAAGTTGACCAAGTTCATACCTTGAATTAGGGTTGCTATATCATTTGGTTGTGTAGTAGAGGGACCACAACTTGTTGTAAATCACTTTGAAGAATGTTATGATAATTAGGTGAAGATTAAATAAGGTCCCATAAAGAAATATTAGCAAGAGTGTTTCTAAGTTGTTCCACAAGATCATATTCTTTTCCATTATGCGAGCAAATGAGGAGCACTAGGAAAAATTGTAAGTGAAGGTAGTGAAACAACTTCCTACACTAATCTTGAGAGGAGAATAATGCAAAACTTTTACAGATCTTTAACAGTTACAGAAACTTAAACAGAAATAAACATAAATATTATGCATACCACAACACAATGATTTACGTCAGAAAACCCTTTCGATAGAAAATCCCCACACTCCAAAATCTACCTAATATATTATTCATAAATCACAAAGATTATAATATACTTGCAAAGCAAGCTTCTCACAGGAGTCCACCACTTAGAGATCTAGAGAAAACACGATTGCTATTAGACTCTCAGAATACATCACTGTCTCTCTGTCGCAGTCATAATACAACACCCTCATAAAATAGAGTTACATTCTAGGGAAAGAAAGGCCAATAAAATATCCACCATTAGATCTAAAACCTAATAATTAACAGTCTAGATTTACAATTTATCGTTTATATAATGTATGTTGGCCATTTCAAGAGTTTCCTAAAAAAGTTAACAAAAAATTCTCTACATGCATCCCACTCTCCCCCCTTGTTGCCATTGTATATTACACCTATCGGTGTAACTAAGAAATATAAATATATATTCATATAAATATCCTATCAACAATATATAATTGCAATGTTGAGACAATTTCCCAAAAATATCCCACTTTTCAAACAGCTTGCAAGAGCAACAGGAGGGAATAAATATTATCTCTTAATTGTTACAAGCCAAAAGGCCCATAATCTTTGAACACCATCTAAACTTCTCTGTGCTCACAGGCTTAGTTAAAGAATCAACAACATTCATCAAAGTCTCTACCTTAACCAACTTTTCCCTACCATCTTCGACCATATCTTGAACAAAATGATATTGTACATCAATGTGCTTGGTCTTGGAATGAAATGTCAGGTTCTTGGCTAGACATATCGCACTCTGGCTATCACAATAAATTGTCACTACACCTTGTTTTATTCCAATATTTGAACACAATCTCTTTAGCCAAATGGCTTCTTTACAAGCATGACTAGCTACCATATAGTCCACTTCAATAGTGGACAAAGCAACCACATTTTGTCACTTACTCATCCAACTAATTGCACCACAAAATAAAGTAAACACATAAGCACCGGTGGATCATCTACTATTAATATCACTTGCCCACTTCTAAATCCACATAACCATGAATATCAAGAGAAATCTCATCTTCAATCATATTACTATGATAACACAAGGAATAATCTGAGGTATTGCACAAATATCTAAAGACTCTTTTAACTGCATCCCAATGAACTCTACTAGGATTAGACATATATCTAGAAAGAACTCCCACTACTTGGGCAATGTCTAGTCTAGTACAAACCATAGCATACATCAAACTTACAACTACACTCTAGTAAGGAACTTTGCTCATGTCTTCCATCTTTGATGGAGATGTTGGACAATCTGAAATAGATAAATTTGTTCCAATAGAAAGGGGAACACACAATGGTCTACAGTCCTACATGTTAAATCCATGTAAAATTGAATTGGCATACTTACTTTGGCCAAGACATAGTTTTTTGTTCATTCTATCTCTTTTAATTTCCATCCCAAGAATGTGTCTAGCTACATCAAGGTAGAAGTCTTTCATTTCAAATTTAGTAGCAAGTTGAGATTTCATTTCTGAAATCATACCTTTCCCTCTACCAATAAATAACATATCATCAACATATAATGCAATGAACAGGAAATGATCACCATCAATTTTATAATAAACACAATGATCTGATTTAGAATGCTCAAATCCCAAACTCGACACATATGTATCAAATTTTTGGTACCACATCCTAAGACTCTATTTTAAAACATACAAAGATTTCTTCAATTTGCAAACCAACTTACTTTTACCTTTCACCACGTAGTACTCTAGTTGTGTCATATAAATATCCTCCTCCAAGTCACCATGAAGGAAAGTAGTTTTCACATCCATTTGCTCAACCTCTATATCATAAGTAGCAGCAATAGCAAGCAAAAATCTAATGGATGTCATTTTTGCAACATGAGAAAATATCTCACCATAATCAACACCCTCAACTTGAGAGTAACCTTTCGCAACCAACCTTACCTTGTACTTTTAAAAACCTCCATATGAACTAATCTTTTTCTGAAACACACATTTGCAACCAACAAGTTTTTTTCCTTTAGGCAATGGTACAAGATCCCATGTATCATTCTTTTTCAAAGATGTCATTTCTTCATCCATAGAAATCTTCCAAGATTTTGCATCATTCATACCTAATGCCTCTTCTATAGATTTGGGTTCATCCATGTTAGTATTCAAAGCAAAAATACATCTCCAATCATCAAGTGTATATCTTTTAGGTGGTTGTCTATGCCTTGTTGATGCAAGGTAATCTACCAAAACACCAAACATCTAGGTAATATATGTCCCAAACACAATTGGAGAAGATCAAATTGAACAAGCATCTTTGATTCACTAAACTTTTCATCAAAATCTCATACAATTTCACTTAATTCTTCAATTCTACAAAGCCACTAAACATCACAACTAGGCTCCAAATCCTTATCAAACTCAAAAACATATTAATCTTCATCAAATTAACTGAAATCAAACAAAATACTGATTAGAACATTTGAAACATTCCATTTCTTCATATTGCACCAACTCACTCTTCAATTCATATTATTACCAAAGACAAAAGTACACCCATACAAACCCTTCACTAACTACCAAGACATCTTACTCACCATGTTTCTGATAGAAATAAACCAATAACATATTATCATAAATCTGATTTTTCATAATTATTGATACTTACAATCAAGTCACCATTTGCACATAGGGACCATATTACATAAACTCACCATAGCAACAACTATTGTATCCAGACCTCTTCCAAACCTTACAAACATCCTTACCACCTTTATTTGATCAATTACAATACAAAACCATCACTTAGATCCCTGTATTTACTAAATTTCATATTCTTGCAGTCAAAGACTCAATACCTTAGAAGTACAACAACCTTACAAGAACAGGTATACTTCACAATCTACTTTGCATCTCTACAAGCCATTTACTACTCCAGGGACCCATTAATGCGACCAATAACATATCACAAAAGAAACCATACCTTTTTTGGAAAATACAAGAAAATCAATACAATGTTTGTTGCCAAATCAAGTTAATTAGGTCTAAATTTCAAAGCAACCATCATTAGATTATCTTCAAAGAACCAAATAACCCTAGGCAGAATTAAACCAAGTTACCAAACTTACATTTCACCAACTTTTAGCAATAGATAGGTCAAACAACGCACTGAACAATAAAATCCTCATTGAATGCCATTAAGGACAACAAAATAGGGGTATATTGCAAATAACCTTTGCAAACCTCAAACCTCTTTGTAAACACTTCATGCTAAATTCAGTCTACACAATCCAAATACATTGTCTTCCACCCCTTTCCAACATCATTTCCTCTTGTGCCTCCTTGGAGGTATCATTTTCATGTAGAAAACTCAAAAAAATTGAGTGAGCAGCAACGGTAATTATGCATCCTTGCATTTCCCTAACCTGCCATCACAAACGACATTCAAAACATCCTAATTTTAACCTACTCTACTGAACTACTAGACCTACATCAGTGGAGCAACCATTTAAACCTATCTAGACAATCAAACCCTTATTTGGATGGTTACAAACAAATTTTTGAAAATATGTTTCCTAAAGCCTCTAAACCTAATGGAAATCCTTCAAACCAACTCCATATAGAAACTAACTATGTAATTTATGAGAACCACAAAGATTTATGATTCTAAAGTGTTGTGCAATCCGTACAATCGGATAAATAACACTTAATTTCAAGAATAGAGTACTTTTATTAATAGAACTCTTCAAGAATACAGAAGAATGATCTTTTCTCACCTTCTACAAGCTTTATATAGATGTTCCCAAACTAATAACATCCTTTTCAACTGCCTTCTTTGACCAATCCTTTCAATTTTCCCACTTTGTCTTTTCATATTCTAGCTTTTTGCTCTTTTTTGCATTTTTTACATATTTGCAACTTTTGCATTTTCCCAAGATTTACAATTTCAATTATTCCAACCTCCTAAAGACCTATTGATGACTCATTTACAATTGAATAGGCCTCATCATGACCTTTTACAATTCTTTTTCATTTGGAAATTCAAATTTCACAAAAATGTTTGATCTAGAGACATAAGGTACTCCTGCACCAGACAACCAACCAACAAAATTTTCCAAGTCCCTTTGAAACATATCAACTTTGTCTACAAAACAAATTCAAGTCTACCTTGGACTGCCTCCTCTTCCGTATTCCCTGAATCTTATACTTTCCTTTGTCTTTGCCTTCAATTCTATCTTCAACTCTGACTCTACTTGTCTTCACTTGTCTTTTTCCATCTATCTTCATCTATGTCTTCTCTTGCCTCTTTCCTTTCTCTTTATGTCATCAGGTTCTTCATTTTCAAAAGGACACAGGACTACCCTTTCACCACTCTCAACTTTCCATCAACTTTTCCTCAACCAAGGACATAGGACTCTCCTTGAAAACTTTCCTCTTTCTTTCACAATTCATCCTTGACCTTCTCTAACCAATCATCTTCTCAACTACTCCCATCAGTGGAGTACTCTTCAGGATACAAACTCAAATGCTTCTTTAGAAAGGTATCCATATGTTTCTTACTACCTCACAACACAACTTAGCAACTCAACAAGCCAAGCAAGTTCCTCCTTGCTTCCAACTTCTCTCAACTTTCTTCTGCCTTCTCTTGGTAGAAACCAAGTTATCTTCTCAACCTGCAAAAACTCACAACTTCTCTCTACAACTTAGATGGATCAACCACCTGCAACCAAACTCAATAACAACTCCAACCAACTATCAAAATCAACCAGCTCTAATACCAATTAATGCAAGGGAATCTACAAAAACACCAAAAATCTAGGGAATTTTTGTCCCAAACATAATTGAAGATCAAATTGAACAATCATCTTTGACTCACTAAAATTTTCATCAAAATCTCATACAATTTCACTTAATTCTTCAATTCTACAAAGCCACTAAACATCACAACCAGGCTCCAAATCCTTATTAGACTAAAAAACATATTAATCTTCATCAAATTAATTGAAATCAGACAAAATACTGATTAGAACCTCTAAAACATTCCATTTCTTCATCTTGCACCAACTCACTCTTCAATTCATCTTATTACCAAAGACAAAAGGACACCCATTCAAACCTTTCATTAACTACCAAGACATCTTACTCACCATGTTTCTAATAGAAATAAACCAATAACATATTATCATAACTCTGATTTGTCATCATTATTGATACTTACAGTCAAGTCGCCATTTGCACATAGGGACCATATTACATAAACTCACCATAGAAATAAATACTATATCCAGACCTCTTCCAAACCTTAGACACATCCTTACCACCTTTATTTTCTCAATTGCAATACAAAACAATCACTTAGATCCCTACATTTACTAAATTTCACATTCTTGCAGTCAAAGACTCAATACCTTAACAGTACAACAACCTTACAAGAATCCTAGTATACTTCACAATCTACTTTGCATCTATATAAACCATTTACTACTCTAGGGACCAATTAATGCCACCAATAACATATCACAAAAGAAACCATACTTGTTTTGGAAAATATAAGAAAATCAATACAATGTCTACTGCCAAATCACATCAATTAAGTCTAAATTTCAAAGAAGTCATCATTAGATTATCTTGTAACAACCAAATAACCCTAGGCAGCATTAAACCAGGTTACCAAACTTACATTTCATGAACTTTTAGGAATACATAGGTCCAATAATGCACTAAACAATAAAACCCTCATTGAATGTCATTAAGGACTTAACAAAACAGGGGTATATTGCAAATAACCTTTGCAAACCTCAAACCTCTTTGTAAACACTTCATGCTAAATTTGTTCTGCACAATCCAAATACACTGTCTTCCACCCCTTTCCAACATCATTTCCTCCTGTTCCTCCTTGGAGGCATCATTTTCATGTAGAAAACTCAGAAAATTTGAGTGAGCAGCAACTGTAATTATGCATCCTTGCCTTCCCCTGACCTGCCATCACAAACAACATTCAAAACATCCTAATTTTAACCTACTCCACTAAACTACTAGACCTACATTGGTGGAGTAGCCATTTAAACCTATCTAGATACTCAAACCCTTATTTGAAGGGTTACAAATCGATTTTTGAAAATATGTTTCCTAAAGCCTCTAAACCTAATGGAAATCCTTCAAACCAAATCCATATAGAAACTATGTAAGTTATGAGAACCAATAAGATTTATGATTCTAAAGTGTTGTACAGTTCGTAGAATCTGATAAATAACAAAAAAATAACACTACATTTCAAGAACAGGGTACCTTTATTAATAGAATTCTTCAAGAATACAAAAGAATGATCTTTGCTCACCTTCTACAAGCTTTATATAGATGTTCCCAAACTGACAGCTTCTTTTTCAACTGCCTTCTTCGACCAATCCTTTCAATTTTCCCACTTTGTATTTTCATATTCTTGTTTTTTGCTCTTTTTTTTATTTTTTACATATTTGCAACTTTTGCATTTTCCCAAGATTTATAGTTTCCATTATTCCAACCTCCTAAAGACCTATTGATGACTCATTTACAATTGAATAGGCCTTATCATGACCTTTTACAATTCTTTTTCATTTGGAAATTCAAATTTCACAAAAAAATTTGATGGAGACATAAGGTGCTCCTGCACCATACAACCAACCAACAAAATTTTCCAAGTCCCTTCGAAACATATCAACTTTGTTTGCAAAACAAATTCAAGTATGCCTTGGACTGCTTCCTCTTCTTTACTCCCTGAATCTTGTACTTTCCTTTGTCTTTTCCTTCAATTCTATCTTCAACTCTAACTCTCCTTGTCTTCACTTGTCTTTTGTCATCTATCTTCATTTATGTCTTCTCTTGCCTCTTTCCTTTCTCTTTTTTTCATTAGGTTCTTCACTTTCAAAAGGACACAAGACTTCCCTTTCACCACTCTCAACTTTCCATCAACTTTTCCTCAACAAAGGACACAGGACTGTCCTTGTAAACTTTCCTCTTTGTTTCACAATTCATCCTTGACCTTCTCCTACCAATCATCTTTTCATCTTCTCAACTACTCCCATAAATGGAGTAATTTTCAGGCTGCAAATCCAAGTGTTTCTTCAAATAGGTATCCATATGTTTCTTACTGTCTCACAACACAACTCAACAACTTAGCAAACCAAGCAAGTTCCTCCTTGCTTTCAACTTCTCTCAACTTTCTTCTGCCTTCTCTTGGAAGCAACTAGGTTATCTTAAACTCACACAAACTCACAACTTCTCTTTGCAACTTAGATGGATCAAGCACCTACAACTAGACTCAACAACAACTCCAACCAACTATCAAAAAACCAACTATTAGAATCAACCAACTCTGATACCAATTGATGCAAGGGCATCTACCAAAACACCAAACATCTAGGGAATTTTTGTCCTAAACACAATTGGAGAAGATAAAATTGAACAAGCATCTTTCATTCACTAAACTTTTCATCAAATTCTCATACAATTTCACTTAATTCTTCAATTCTATAAAGCCACTAAACATCACAACCGGGCTCCAAATCCTAATCAGACTCAAAAAAATATTAATATTCATCAAATTAACTAAAATTAGACAAAATACTTATTAGAACCTCTGAAATATTCCAATTCTTCATCTTGCACCAACTCACTCTTCAATTCATCTTGTTACCAAAGACAAAAGGACACCCATTCAAACCTATCACTAACTACCAAGACATCTTACTCACACTCTTTCTAATAGAAATAAACCAATAACATATTCTCATAACTTTGATTTTTCATAATTATTGATA
>VDFB02027576.1:0-102953 GCA_007258455.2 Sequoia sempervirens | reverse complement strand
TGGATCAAAAATAAAATCCATGGATGAGATTGAATAATGACATGGATCAATGATATTAATCAAGGGCTCAAATTAATTGAGACAATTGCAATCCCATGAATTTAGGAATATGGAGAAGATATTTCCATGTTGAGGGAAATATTTGAATTCAAATTGGACGAATATTCCATGAGAATATTCTTTCAATGATTAGAGGAATTAGAAGATATTAGTCAATTAAATAATTAAGAAATTATTTAATTGTGCAAGTTGAGAGAATTTAGGAACTTAATTAAACAATTAGAAAATCATTTAATCAAAGTGGGATTTATGACATTTAATTCAATAACTTGCATTATTTAATCAAATGAGAGAACTTAGGATATTTAATTAAACAATTTGGATTATTTAATCAAATAGGTTAAAAATTAGCACGAAAGAGGTGAATTAATAAAACAATATTAATTATCCGATTAATAGAGGAAAATGGTGAACCTAATTAAACAATTAACATTATTTAATTAAATAGATGAAAAAGAGTGAATTAGGATAGAAATGGTATTAGTAATCAAAATCAGGTGTGCAATATTGACCAGGACATTTTTAAGTGTCTATAGATAGTATATAAATATGCACCTAGCTGCAATCTCAAGATATAAGATGAGTCACAAGATAACATGATTTGCCATGTATGTATACATATGCCCTTCAATTTGAAAATTTTCAATATGTCAAAATTATACAATTCAAATAGCATTTGTTCTTATGAGAATTTAGGAGAATTTTGCATGTTTGCTTTGACCATGGATGCTAGGTGGAGGGAGTTACTTTGGAGGAGTTACACTTTGACTTGTTGATTCTTGCCTTCAATTCTTGGAAGAATGACACTTCATTTGGAGGGAATTACTTTAGAGGACTTACATTTTCACCTTCATTCATGAATCTTTTATATTTGGTGCTCACACTTGAAAGGAGGAAGAGTTGAGATTTAGCTTCCATAAGATTTTTATTTTTAGCTTGAAGACAATTGGTGTTCTTTCGTGTTTTGTAGGTTTGTGGAATTCATGCTTGGCCTTTGGGTTGTGTATTGGCTGCAATTGTTGTATGGATGTGTTGTAGAGGTTCTGGTAGGGTTGAAATTATGATTTTGTAGGAGAAAACTTTGTTGAAATTTCTCTAGATTTTATAATATTCTTATTGTGTTTGATAAATCAACAATACCTTTATTATATATATATATATATATATATATATTGGTAAATCTCATGCGTATGTGGGTCTTAAAACAAATCAAGCTCGAAACTCTATTTTTAATGGTTAAAATTGCTCAAGTCTATAGTTATTCAGTGAATTTGCAAGGAAAAGGTCACAATTCATTTGACTCTCTATCCTTAATCAATTTTTAATAGAGCATAACTAGTCCTTGTGGGAGGGTGTGTGTTTTATTTAGATCTCAAAGGTGACATTTTGGGTTGTGGGTGTAGATATTTGTTTGTGTCATCATGCCTTCTTGAAGACAAGTTGGAGTGGTTACTTTGGCAAGAAGAATGGAGGAACTCTTTCAAGATCTTTAAGTTAGAAACATTATTTTCTAGGTAGACCATTGAAGAGACCATAATCATGAAGAAGACAATGAGATGATAGATAAAGATATAAGAAGAAAAAAAAAGAACAAATGAGCTCCTTGTGGAAGGTGAAGTTAGGTTCATGAGAGCCCTTACCATAATTGGAAGGGAAACCAAGCTTAATGTTCCTATTTTTTTGAGAACCTTCAATCCAAAAGAGAAAATTGATTAATTTAGTGATTTGGAAGAATATTTTACGTATGAGGATTTCTGTGATCTTCTCAAGGGTAAGAGTGACACAAATCAAGTAGAAAGGGCATGTTGACCTTTGGTGGAGGATAATACAAAATGAGAAGTGTTTGAAGCATTCATGTAAGAATGAACCATTAGAACCAAATGGTAACTAGGTAAAGGAAGGAATTCGTACAAGGAGGCTATGAATTAAAGTTATTCAAGCTTTCAAAATTGAGGAAAAGGGAGCTTAGTGTGAGAGACTATCTAGAGGAGTTCTACTAGATTTTCATCTAATCAGTCCACCATGAGATGGATCGAGAGGTGGCAATATATGTGAATGTATTGAAGTTCAACATCTAGGATGAATCGAGCATGTATTGAAGATTGATATTGTAGAGGGAACTTACCAGTTTTCCTTGAAAGCTAAATAATTGTCTAGGAGACAACATAATTGAGGAAAAGGAGGATTTTCTAGATGAAGAGGCCAATTAAATAGTAGTAAAGGTAAGATTATGAGAACATAGAAGCAACCTCATCTAGAGGAAGTGGTGACTATGGACCTAGTGGTAGAGGAATTAAGAGCCTACTTTTGATGTGGCAAAATAGGTCATATAGATTTTGAATGAACTCAATAGTTATAATGAAGGGCATGGAGAGAATGAGGTTGGTGTTCATCTTGTTGAAGAACTATTGAGGAGTCACTTGCTTTATTAAGTAACCATAGAAAGAAAAAACCTTCACAATGAAAAAGGTTTTGTTGAAATCCCATAGAGATGAATGGACTTGTGCACAAGAGAAACCTCTTTTGAGCATTGCATGTTTCCAAAGGAAAATGTTTCAAATTCATCATTGATTGAGTGGGCATGGAAAATCTTGTGTTTACAAAGATGGTGGAAGGACTTGGCTTAAATAAGTCAACATACCCAAATCCTTATCATGTTCATTGTTGTAGAAGGATCAATGTATTGTACTGAAAGAAAAATGCATTGTGAGATTCAAGCTTGGATCCTTTAGTGAGGAGGTTTAGTGCAATGCCATGCCCATGGATGTGCATGTTTTCCTTATGAGGCTATGGTAGTTTGATGGAGAAGTTGTACATGATGGTAGGGCTAACAACCACACCCTTATGAAGGATGACAAGAAGTATCAGTTGGGTCCAATGAAGGAATGTCATGAGTGCACTCTAGAATCGAAAGCAATGTTGGTGAATGATAAGGAGTTCCTTGGTGGGTTGTATACATAAGATGTGAGTTGTTCAATTGTTGTTAATCTAGTATTAGGAAACTTTGATTCAATCACACACTTATACTAAGAAGGTGGGGGTGAATCAATATAAGGTAATCTTTTACTTTTTCAAATTAATAATCACAATAGTATCAATCACAAAACATCAATAGTTAAAAAAACAAGAAGAATACAAGATTTACATGGAAACCCTTTCAGGAGAAAAGCACATAGAAAATAATTGCTTGGATCTACTATCCAAACCCAACCACAAATAAAATACTTGTTACAAAATATTTGTAAGCACCAATCCACTGGAGATACCAATCCCTATTGCTAAGCACCAACTTAGCAAGAGACACCAATCTTTTCTATTGAGAGGCACTAACCTCTAACTCAACAATGTCTTGTCTTCTTGAGAATAAATATCCTTCAAACTTTGCCTTGAATGATCTTTTATTATTTTCTTCTTGTCAAATCTGCTTGTGTTTGTATGATATATCTTCTATTCTCCACACACACTTCTTTTCATCACCCAAACTTCCTATTCTTCCTTTTATATCTTCATGCCTCTTAGAGGGGGTATAATTTCATGAAAAGAGGCAAAACTTCACAAAAACAACATATCTTTTCCAAAGGAGGTACCTCTATATATCTTTAATTATGGGTGTCAAGATGGGGTCTGCCTATTATAATTTAAATTTAAAATTATTTATTATTTCACAAGGATAGGGTGCCAACATAGAAGGGGATTGACCATTATTAAAAAATAAAATTTATTTAATCTCATTTTTCCTTTGTTAAGATAAATTTTGCCCTTGGAATGGTGGGATTTAGTGGCTTTTGGCCTTCATACTTTCAATTGTCCATTAGCAATTTCCTTGGCAGTGACTTTGACTTCAATGACAATTAATCCAACAAACTCAATGTTGAATAGTGAGCTACTTGAAGACTAGAAGGATATTGCTCCAATAGTTTTTGATGGGGTTTCTTACATAATGAGACTCATGAAGAATGGGGAAATAAAATGATAGGTTGAGTTTTTGAAGAGACTAAATGAGAAATAGTTTGAGTTCATGCATACTATCACCTATATTGGCACCTAAGAAAGGAGGGAAGTAGTGTATGTGTATATATTTTTAAGCCATAAATGAGATAATCAAATAACAATTTCCATGACCTAGGATGTATGATTGGATGGATTACTTAAGTGGAGCCAAGTACTTCATGGAGACAAACTTGAAGAGTGGATACCATTAGATCAAGATAAGGAAAGGTGATGAGTGGAAGACTATTTTTAAGACTAAGGATGGCTTGCATGAGTGGCTTGTCATGAATTTTGAATTGACACATAACTACCATTTTCATTTGACTTATTACTATTAAAGAAATTTGTTGGAAAAAATATGTTTGTTTATTTTGATGACATTCTTATTTCTAGTGGGACTACAAAACACCTATAACATATCAAGCAAGTTCTACAAAAGCTAAAGGAGGAGAATTTTTTTTTGATTCAGATAAGTTGGTTATGAAAGGACTAAAAACATTGTACATTAGATAGAGCATCTCAAAGCCAACACTTCAAAATATCAGGTGGGACAAACATTATACAACGACAACCAAGTTTCTAAGCAAGATCAAGCTCAAGGGCAACCACTAAGTCAATCACAAATAGAATCTAAGGATCCAACCTACACAATGCCAACCTCACACCCTTAACTCTAGTGTACAATTGAGAGACAAATTTGGGAAGACCTTTCTTTTGCCTTTGCACAATTGTCTAAGAAATTTTATCATATAAGTCCTCAAATCTAGGAGAAGAGGGGGGCATCCCATCTAAGGGCTTAACCAAAGGTGCAATTCAAGCAAATGAATGTTAACAAGAGATGCCAATTGATGAACAAATAAATCAAGTGCTTGGTGGGATTTGCTAATAGAAGCTAATGGAGTAGGACATGTTCGAGCCATGCTAATTACAAGAGAAACTCCATTAGAGGCATGAATTGCACCGAGGAGAATGAGAAGAGACAAACCATCATTTTGAGAAGACTCGTCATCCTTAGAGGAACCATCAACCAAATAGTTAGAAGCATTAATAGTCAAGTGATCATTGTGTGCATTCCTTTGTGACGTAATTGCACCCTTGTGCCAAGAGAGTGGACAATCAAAAGCTAGGTGGCCAATGGCGAAACATCATCTACATATGAAGGAAAGACCCTCATTGTCAAGAGGTTGAGTCTAAGGTCTCTCCCCCACCATCAAAATAATGTCCCCTTGAAGAGCCTTGGAGATATCTATACCCATTAAAATACAAGAAAACATATAGTGACCCATGAAATGAGTGGTAGAGTGAACCTTCAATGTCTAATAACATTACCAATGGCTTCATAGCAAGAATCTTCCCAAAACTAGAGAGGAAGATACAAAATTCTAACTCAGACTAGTTGATGCTAAGAGGCTTTGGGAGGCGGTTGAAGGAGGTGTACCAATGCTTCATTGAAAGGGAGTGCTCTCCCAACATCCACTACCTACTGTCAAGCACCGAATCTTTGTTTGCTAAAGAGGAAAAGTCACTGTGAAGAAGCCTCTGACACAAGGAAAAAGCTCAATCTTACAGACAATGAGAGGCTTCCAAGAACCCAAAACCCAATTGTGTAAATCAAGAAGGGATGCCCACAACTTATTAAATTTTTCCACCATGACAATTTTCTTTTTCCAAATCCAATGTAAATCAAGAAGGGATTTTTCCACCATGACTATGACCAGGAACCAGGAATCACCCCAGTCACACCAAAGTCATAACTATTGCCAAAAAAAAAAAAGAAAAAGTTTCATTACTGATACCAACATCATAATCCCCACTAGGATGAGGAGGCACAAATGGTAGAGTAGAGCCATGAATCTCCACAACCCCAACCACAAGAAACGAATCACGACTAGGACAAGACACAAAACCATCACCAATGCCAATGCCATTGCCAAACAATGCTTCATTTTTGTCACCAATAGCAAAAACCTTGCCAGGATGAGGAGGCACAGGAATTGGAGGAGCAGAGCCTTGAATCGCAATATCCTCAATCACATGTAGCGAATCAAGTCCAAGAGTAGATAGAGGGACCATGCCATGAAATCTTTCGGTGATAAACTTCATAAGTTTCACGTAGTTTAGGGGCCCACGTTGGAGAGAGAACCGCGACAAAGAACAATGACAAGTTTCCAAAGTCGAGTGGTAGGTCCATTTCAAATTAGAATTGGCGTGTCTTAGATTAGTGATCACAAGTGGGTTTTTAAGGATGGATCCAAAGAATATGAAAGCTATTTTAGATTTGTGAGCACCCAAGAGTATATTTGTGACAAGGAGCTTTCTTGGTTCAATTAATTAAAGAAAGTTTAATCAAAATTTCAATAGAATCGATGCTTTTATTACCAAGACCATGACAGCGGTGCATAAAGAGTTCATATGGACCATTGTAGTTGAGTGAAGTCTTAGTTATTGAAGTTCACGAAACACCTAGTTTTGGTCTTTTTAGATTTAAAAAAGTTTTGAGATAGATTGTGATGCTAGTGGAACAACCATTGGAGTAGTGTCAGATAAGAGGGGCAGCTCATAGCTTAATTTAGTGAAAAAATTAATGATGCTAAGAGAAAGTATTCTATTAATGATCAACAATTTTTATGTTATTATTCAAGCATTGAAGAAGTTGATGCATTATTTGCTTTTCAAGGAGTTCATGTTGTATATAGATCATTAGATTCTCTAGTATATCAATAATCAAGAGAAGTTGAATAGACGACATAAGAATTTGGTGGAGTTCTTGTAGAGCTACTCATTTGTATTGAAGCATATGAGTAGGAGTACTAACAAGATTGCTTATGCCTTAAGAAAAAGTTCATTACTTGTAGAAATAAAGGTTGAAGTGATTAGATTTGATGGGATGAAAGGTTTATACCTAGAGGATGATGATCATGCATGGAACCAACAAGTGGAGACAAGACACTATGGTTGGACTTCGAATATGCTTTATTGTTTAGAAAAAAACAATTGTGTATATCCTAAAGGTCAATAGGAGAGAACCCAATCAAAGAGAAACACAATAGGGGACTAGCAAGACATTTTGGTATCAACAATACTTCGGCTCTTTTGGTGGAGATTAAATGCTTAGAAGTTTGTATAGAAATGACACATTTGTTAATGTGCTAAGGGAAGTAGTCATAATATAAGACTATCAATCTCTTCCTATATCACAAAAGGAATTAGTAGGATATTAGTATAATTTTTTAACTTGAGATACCAACACATCAGATGAGAGATGATTCAATCTTTGTTGTGGTGGATAGGATGTCCAATATGACACATTATGTTGCTTTTTTTAGGGAACTAGTGATCTTGCTCTGAATTGCTAGTTTTTCTTAAAGAGGTGGTGAGACTACATGGGTTACCAAAGAGCATAGTTTTAGAAAGATATGTTAACTTTGTGGGTCATTTTTGGATGAAACTACGAAAGAAGTTGAGGACCAAATTGAATTTTAGTTTGGCTTATTGGATATAGAGAGATAGGAACATAGAGGTGGCAAACTGAAGCTTGACATATTTGTTGAGATTTTTAGTTGGTGAAAACCCCAACTAGTGGGACTTAGTCTTGGAACAAGCTGTATTTGCCTACAATTCAATGAACAAAAGCATAGATATGAATAATATTCCAAGTAGTGAGTGGGTGCAACCCTACCCTTAGGGTTTTGTTGAATTGTGATACAGTTGAGTTGTGGGTATGAAGAATGCATAAATATATGATTTGTTAGAACACATGTTCAGATGTTCACAAACAAGTGAGGGAGTATTTGATGAAGAGCAACAAGGAATGCAAGGAATATCTAGATCAATGAAGGAGAGAAAAGGAATTTGAGGAATATGAAATCCTTAATCAACTTGCTAACACACAATGTTTGATGGAGTTGCAAACAGCAGAGATGATCTCAAACCTCCATGCTCTCCAAGATGGTGAACACCATTGAGGAAGATGAATACCTCCCTATTCTTTTTCAGAGCAACATCTCATATGTGCCCTAATAGAGCTTTCCACGAAGAGATTTCCTCGATGCATTCGACGCAGGGCCTCACTTTCCAGCCCAACAATTAAACAATAATCATATTGGCGATTGGCAATGGCAGCATGATAATTCTTGGCAGGCATGTCATGCCTCTTTAAAAACATTATGCGTTGCTCTATTCGGCTGTGAACCCATTATGCATGATCCTTTGCAACAACGCCTAGATCCTTACTAGAATTCCTTGGATCTTTGTTGCTGCTCTAATACCATAATATATTCAGGGAACATAGCAATTTCATTATGTAGTGAAACCATATATAAAGTTCAGTTAAATATTAACTAAGCAGGCAATTATTCCCAACTAACTTATAATCTGTAGTTAATATTATCGTTGTTTATAATATATTTTATTTTATTACAAAATGATGTATGCTTAATAATTTAAGGGGTGAGCTGATTGGGTGCGATGCTGAGTCAAGGGATACCTTTGATGCAACAAAAAATAAAAAATAAAAAAATTTAAGGGGTGAAATAATATATGGAATTCAGTTAAATATTAATGAACAAGCAACTACCTCCCAATTAATTTATAATTTGTAAAGAATATTATTATTGTTTATAATATACTTTATTTAATTGTAAAATAACATATAATTACTATTTTAAGGAGTGAAATAATATATAGAGCAATCACCTTCTTAATTTATTTGTAATTTGTAGATAATATTAATAGTATTATTGTTTATAATACACTTTATTTTAATTATAATTTGGATTGGTTTATTGATAAAAAAATGTATTTTTGAAAGAATAAATTATAAGGACAAATTTTAGAGGAGGTAGAGTATGTATATTTTCTATTGAAACACAATTAAGTTACTCCACTTTTAGTGGAAGTACAAATATAATGTAGTTTGATATACGATAAAGATTTATAAACCAAGACTAATCATTTTAAATGGTTCCTTTTTCAAAAGGTTGTGAAAATCTAATTATTAAGACTTGGAATGAACAATCAAATAATGTTAGGATAATGGTTGGTATGATATAGATCTCTTGCTATATCTTCTATAATTGAAAGGTCGAGTTAGTGTGTTCTCATTGTATTCTTATGTATATGAGTATAATCTATTACATAAAAACAAGGGTGTACATAAACTAGTTGTCATTAGTTTGGGGATATTCTAATAAATTATTAGGTTTTGTTGGGGGTTCATTTTATGTTTTAAATTATTTCTAATAATTATTAATTTATTTTATTACATTTTGTTTTATGGTTATTTTCAATCATTACTAGTTTTTATTTTTTCAAATGTTTTTATATTATGTGGAATAAATCAAATATTGTTCAAGAGTTGAGTGTGAGAAGGAGAGATGTAATAGAACTAGCACTTGCACTGGAAGGGGTGCAAGGGTTACGCCGATAGAAAAGTATATGTAGACATGTTAAGGAGACATATTCTATATAAATAGTATGTGCATTCACAAGTAACTTCATTATTCATGGCATTACATATTTTGAAATACAAAAGAAAAGGACAATTATACATCCATGATTTATTATAGATTTAAAAATCTAAATGTCTTGAGTTGCAAATACTAAGCCTAAAATATTGCATCTACGTTTGGGGTTTGTACTTTTTATTGTGGTCTCTTCTCCAACAAGGCAAGGGAGTTTTTCAAAACCCATGAAAATAAATTTGCATCAAGGCCTCATTCTGCTACCGTAATATACTTGGTCTACGACTTTGCGTACATAGCAACAAGATTCATATTTAGATAAAAATAATATGTTAGCTATGATTAAATATTATTATTCATAATTATATTTTTTGCTTAGCTTGACTAAGCTAGGCTTTATAAAAATAGCATCCACAACCCTCTTTCTATGTCAAGCGTTTGTTTTACTATTGAGAGAAATGTTATATTGTCCACATAAGGGTTGCGAATGGATATCATAGTCTATAAATTTGATGTTGACAACAAATGACGAAGACTAAAGAGCAACCTCACTTTAGCTCTTGCTTTTTTATATGTTCCTACCTATGGTGGCTATGGTTGTTTCTCTAAACCAAATGAAAAGCAGAATCAAGATAGTAGATGATCACAAGTGATCCTAAGTTGAGTTGTACCTACAATAGATCAAGGAAAATTACCGAAAATTGATTGTAAGACCAATATAAATGACCAAACAAAGTACATGCTTAATGAATTTGAGATAACACTGAACCTTAGAGTCAAGTAGGTAAGGATAATGGGGCAATGTAGTTGTGCATAAGATTTACCATATTACACACAACAATAAATCCATACACACATTCTTCATTATGAATGTAAACATACTTAAGGACCACGAATTATCGAAAACTTTTGCTGAAAGAAATTTACAACCGTCATGAAATGTTTCTCAACTAAACAAATATATCAACAAGATACAAACAATCACTCCAAAACAAATAAAAATATTGTGTAAGAGAAACATATCACGTAGGAAAATTCTGATATGCCATAATTAAACAAAACTTGACTCTAAAATAGTACTATCCATGTAGAAAATCAAAGAAGAGGGGAAATTACTCGTGTGAGCCCTTAAATGATTATCTTGTCTGCAAAAAAAGTAACATAAAATCTTGTTCAAAGAAGCGTATGTGAAAATATCATTTTTTTTTTAATTTGATGCAAACTGGGCATAAACTATATTATCTGAATTTTTTTATTGAATGTAATGAACTTTAAAAGTTTATGATCAACCCAGTACACAAGACCTACCAAAGTGTGCCTACTTATACAATGATCATTTGTAATTTGTAAGATGTGAAGCATCATGAAGATGTAGGTGCTGAAACCCCCAATCAAGCCAACATGATTCGTACATGTGACCAGACCTACCAAAACTGAGTTGAAAATAATGACGGTTGTATAAAACCTCAAACTATGAACAGTTGTCAACAGTGGACGTGAAAAGAAATGCAGAGCACGTGTTTGTGCATGGGCATGTGCTGCAAATTCTAGTTGCATGTAGCTGGATTGCATGGTCTTAAATTGAAGCCACTGCAACAGACCCTGGCATTAAAAGGAAATATGTCTCTAACTGGATCCGCTTTTACCTCACTTCTAGCTCTACAACTTGAACTACAGCCTCCACGTTAGTTAAGTGTTTGAAAGAATGGCTCAATGAAATGTGGTCTCATGGAATGCCAAGATTGTAAGATATGCACAAACTAGATTTTTTAAAAAGGCTTTACAAATTTTCAAGCAAATGCAATTGGTAGGTGTCATGCCAAATTCTGCAATGTTTTCCAGCATCCTGCTTACCCATGCCATGCATGAAGCTTTGCAACAGGGATCTATCAAATGATAAAGGAAGGGTGTTTTTTGTAAGGTATTAACTAACCTGTTATACATGTATGCAAAATGTGTAAGCATAGACAAGGCACGTGAACTGTTTGACAGAGTGCCCTCAAAGAGATCTGCAACTTTCTGTTTTTGGCTCGAAAATCATATTATGATTATGAGATGTATTTTATAAAATCTACTGCAATGCAAAATTTGTGGTGCCTCGATATGATTATAGGATATGCATAGCACAAGATGATTTTTTTAACTTAAAATACTTTTCAAACTTTATATTAGTTGAAGGTCCCCAGGTAGTGAAAATCCCTGTTCTTCTCTGTTCTTTCGCTTTATATTCCTACTGGCTGGTCCAAGATCTGATTCCTTCCCTCCTTTCGACGGCTTAAGCGTTGGCTTCAGCGACATTCTCACTTTGAATTCCGTTACTCACTTTGCAAAAAGCTCCGCTCCAATATGACCAGGGTTTGGCCAAAAGGCATATCGACAGGTCGCAATCCCTTCTCTAGGTTCATTTGGATTAGTTGGGTGGGAACAAAGGGGTGCCTTGTAATGAAACATGGGCCAAACATTCAATTGTCAACTATGATTCCAATAGCCACAACAATAGATAGTAGGGGCTCCCAGATATTTGATCTTTCATTCAATACAAGGGCTGAACCCTTCTCGAACTGAACTACATTCCCTCTCAAAGATGCTTTCCAACCCCAAAGCGGTGGTATCTAATGAGTCATGCCAATATTCCCTAGGCCCCGAGTGAGATTATTGGTTCTGTCTTGCCCGAAGGAAGGGTTTACTCTGGAACATCATCAAATCGAACAAACCATAAACAATATTTGACACGTGTAGGAATTCAGCGAAGAAGTAACAGTAAACAATGATCCATATTCCCGGCGAAGAAGTAACAGTAAACAACGATCCACAAATGGTTTAACGACAACTTGTTTCCAGTGTGAGACATATTTCGATTGAAAGTTCTCACACTATATATAGCCTATCGGCTAATAATGCATTACAATAGAAGGAAGGTTATATCAATAGTGACACTATTATTTATAAAAGAAATGGTGTCAACACTTCAATGATAGGTAAGGACATGACATATGGACGAGACACAACTTAGCTTTTCCATTAAA
This sequence comes from Sequoia sempervirens, assembly GCA_007258455.2. Classification (NCBI taxonomy): domain Eukaryota; kingdom Viridiplantae; phylum Streptophyta; class Pinopsida; order Cupressales; family Cupressaceae; genus Sequoia; species Sequoia sempervirens. Next base: position 90,415 of record VDFB02027576.1, on the reverse strand, counting down.
GAAAAAATTGTCCCATGTACAACAAACTAACATAACATGAAATTCTATGGTTGGTTAAGTTGGTTTGATTTCCAATTCTCAATATAAGAGATTCTAGCTCCTCTTTTGAAATCTTTTGCTTAGCCTTGAGCATAAACACACCCATCATGAAATTATAAAGGTGGTGGGTACTTATTATATAATTAAATTGTAATTTAGTTTGACCCTAAATGTCTAGTAATTAAAGGTTGTACTATAATGCCATGGCTTTAAAGAAAGTTTGATTGTACATTGTTATTGAGTTCAATAGGTGTAAGTGAGAGGATGTATTGGGGAATGTAAGATGTTCATTGTGATCACGATGGAATGAGCAAGCTTGTACAATTAATTGAAAGTTGAATTTCTCATTAGAGTTTTTTTCCGTACACAAATTTATCCATAGTAAATCACTTGTGTTGAATATTTCTTCATGTGATGTTTTTTTAACTTGCTTATATATTTTCCTAGTAAGTTTCTAACATCTCATTGCACAAGTAGATAGTAATCAATTATATTCAAGGATCTATAGCTATAATATGTTTGATTCGCAAGGATTCACCTTGTTCTTCATGACATAGAATTGTTGTAATTAACCTCACATAAGGATACTCTTAATTGCGCTATGGTTTTGTATATTGAGTAAACATTCGCATGCATGTAGTAACAAGGTTTGAGTATGCAAGAAATGGCACAATGGATGTAGGCATGTTAGCATGAATGTGAGCATGTTTAATTTTGTGCAATGATTTTTTTGGTTTTAAACTTAGTCATAGAGTTGAAGGAACATCAAAATTTACAGTCCTAAATATTTTTCTAATGAGAATATATCTTGTGAACAACAAAGTGTTAAAATATGGATAAGTTGACAAAATATGTAATAGAATATCCATGTGAATTATAATTTATAGATGCCATTAAATTATATATATTTGTGTTTTAACATTATTGTCCTTATTTTTTTGACAAATAATTTACATTCAATATATATATATATTTTAAGGAATCTATTGGTTCCCAACTTAAAAGTGCCCAAATTTGCTTAGTCCATGCCCCCTTTGTGCATTTGTTCTCATTATGTACATCATATATAATCGATCTAAGAAACTTTTGAATGGGTCTCCCTTGGTCAAATGTGAATATAAGTGATTATTCATTATCCTTCATGTATCCCTATTAGTTGATGAAAGTTTCCAAAATCCCAAAGGGTTCTAAGTCTAGGAATGCTCTAGTCATTTTTTGGTTTAATATGGAGTTATAAACTTTTTTTGGACTATTTGAAATTTCCTACTTGTCCATATATTGTTTTGACCTCCATTCCCACATTGAATCCTTGTAAGGTTCCTTGTTCCATTCATTCCTTCCCCTTTTCTTCATTTCCCCCATTTTGTGGAATCTTGATGGTGGTTTGGACCTCCCTTTTTAGCTCACAATCTCCCATCTCTCCCTCTTTGTGGACTTCCAAAGTGTATCTAGACATTTTCTTCCTTTACTTCATCCACTCCCCTTTGTAATATTTGCCCCTCAATTACTACTATTTTTTTTACGAGTTCTAACTAAGATGATCAAGAATCTTCCATCTATCTTAGAAGTATTGACGTCAAAAAATTTTTAGCCACAATTGTGACTATGCTACACCACCACTTATTTGATTACACTAGAAAGTGGTCATCTCCCAAAGTTAGGGACATCCCTAGATCCCGACCTAAACCTTGAGGGTTCATTTATGATGACACTTACATAGCCCCTTTGGGAATCATAGGCTTTGTAGTTCTAACACCAATAATAGAGAGAATTCATCCTCTCCTCTTGTATGAGATCTTTGATCTCACTTTTAAATTATGAATTTTCATTAAGCCTATACTTTCAATTTAGTCCAATTATAATGGAATGACAACAAATTTTTATCAAATTGATTCCATACCAATCATTAGTGTACAAACACACACAAAACCAAATAAGGGTCAATTTCATTCCAAAATCCCAAGTTCATATACTGATTGGCTCAATCATACTGCAGACACATAAAAACGACCTAGGCCTGCAAGCTCTACTGTCACCATATTTCTTCCTAGCATAATTAAAATGTTTAATTATGTCCTTTGGTCCACCTTCAACTATTAATTAGATAATTCGTAATTATTTAATTAATTCATGTATTTTATTCCTCTTGATTATTTAAATAAATAAATTATTTATTTAAATGTGTCACTAATTCTCTAATGTCTTTCCATGGTTAAATAAATTCTTAAATTTATTTAATTATCTTGGTCCATTATTTTCCTCCTGATTATTTAAATAAATAAATCTTAGTTATTTATTTAAATACGTCATTAATTTCTAATGTCTTTTCATAATTAAATAAATTCTTTAATTTATTTAATTATTGTCCACCTTGGCATTTTCCCAATTTTAAATAAAATTATTTATTTAAAATGGTCCCACTTTCTAGTTTTCCCTCTTTTAGTAAATAATTCAAATTAATTATTTATTGTCACATGACCCCACCTTTTTGAATTAAATTAATTTTTAATTCAAAATAGCAAATTTCCTCTATAAATCAAGTAATTTCTAATATTATTTGATTTTCCAGCTCTGTTTTTCTGTGCCATTCTTATCTCCTTGTCACATGCATTTTCAACCCTTGATTTGATTTTCTAAAATAAAATCTTGTCCATTCATTTCAAATTTACCCTAATGTTGCCCTAACCCTAATTGTGGGTTGTCACATTGAATCTTGTCCATTGATTCTAGGGAATTTGTCAATGTTCAATCTTGGCCATTCATCCAAAATTGCATTTTCTATAAAATGCCAATTTTGGTCTCATTTTGACATCTCATGCAATCTTGTCTTAGGCATACTTCACATCTCTTGGCATCTTGACACCTTGACATTTGCATACATTAGGCTTGCTTAATAGTTGCATAGTGTAGCATTTGTGATCAAATCCTTCAACATTTGCATAGGTCTTGGCATAGTGATAAGTTGCTCACATAAAATTTGAGGGAAAACTACACATTGCAGCAAATAGAGAAGGTGTAATGGAGGTCAATCATGGAGTTTGAAGATATTTGGTGAGATTATTTGTCATAATGCAACCTATCGCATTGTGACACATACATCAATTATACAAAAGGTGACTAGTTCATAGACAAATAACAAGTACAATAATGACTAACTCATACACACATCATAACTACTGTAGTGACTGACTTATACACACATCACAAGTACATCAATGAATATCTCATATACACATCAAAAGTACAATATTGAATAAATTAAGCATACATATATATTTAGTGTGAATAATCCACACACATCACATGTTTTCATAAAGATCAACTAGCACAATGAAAGTGGATGCAACCTACTTCATGCATCATCCCACTACCTAGCTCACTAACACATAAGCCCATAAGTAAATATCCTCTAGAAAAGGAATGTTGGTGCATCTCATAGTATATTATGGGTCTCATAATTTTCCCAATCCACTTCCATCTATTATGACAATTAAGAATCCCATACTACTTAATGTTATCATTGGCAAGGGCACAAGTATAACAATGTGCACAATACCCAAGGCCATTTACATAAGTACACAATGAGTGACTCACACATACACAATGACCAAATAGCAATAGGAAGTCGATGTGACACAATTGCATGTATCTTCCCATCAATCGATTCACCAACACCTACCCTTTTAGTGCATTCCATTTAGAAAAATAATGTTTGTACATCCCATACTACACCATGGGTTCCATCATTTTCCTCAAACCTTTGGACTAGTTGTGATGATGGACATGCATCCCATAATACTTATGATCATCACTAGATAAGGATCAAACTGTGTAACAAAAAATCACATGAGGCCATTAATAAGATTTCCAGAGCTCGTAGAACCATCAATTCATTAGATTCAAATGTTTATCACACCTAGGCTATCAACAAAAAGTATGTCCAACCTAGAAGGGGGTAGTACTAGACATATAGAACCACATGAATTTGATGATATGCAGACCAACCCATTCATAACATGGGTAGCTCTTGGCATCAGTCACCTCCGTGCTACTGGTGATAATCAGTTAGACCTTGAGATATGACATATCGGTCCAAGCATCTTCCACCGGCACAATACTAGTGATAGTAAACTAATCCTATTTTAGACTCAATTTTGATATGTGGGGGGTCTTCTAGCCATGTACATATAATTTAAACTTCACATGGATTCTCAAATATTGGTCAAGTAGACCTAGATATATATATCACAATCAAGTGAGCCATGAGCCTATAAATCAAGTCATACAGTTTGGGGGTCAAATTTTACAAACACATAAGAATCGCATTGAACCCACATGTGTTGGTCTCTACTCAACACCTATACATAAAAAATACCAACTTAAAAGTAATCAAATCCACCCACTTCATTTAGCTAATTATCCATACATACAATATTTAAAAGTTCATTATTTGTTAGATACAATTTATCAAGTTTCCTTAACACATTCATAGCCATCTAATGAAAATTTAAGCATCAAATTGAAGCATAATAAAGAGAGAAGGTAAAACAAGTTTAGGAACAACCCCAAAACTTAAAGCCATTTCCTAAACTCTCCCTTATAGACTTGGGTCGTAGGAGCATCCATCACCCAAGGACTACCTACATACACACTTCCAAATGGGATGAAAGTCACATGTAGTTCTCCTCACAAGATCTCTCAAGGAATTTACACCTAGAGTTCCTACATAGAAAACCGCTCATCTAGTTAGTAAATAAGGGTAATGTAATTTTCCACCCAAGGGAATTGAATTAAATCTTAGAAAAATAATATTAATTCTACCTTCCAAGCACACCAACGTTTTATACACATTAAGATTATGTTACACAGGATAATAATGACTAGCTAGGTTTTGTCAATAATATTATTATTCAAGATATGTCTATGTCGGCATAAAGATCCAAACATACCTAGGAACAACATTGCTAGGCAATCCAAACTCAATCTAACAATAGGATAAGAGTGTATGCTCCTAGATATTAGTAGTCACAATATTATCACCATGCATTAATAATGCAAAAACCTTGAGATGAGTCCAAGTGAGGTCTCACTATATATGGTTCTATAAAATCAAGTATCATAATCATTTATGACATCCTCCTAGATGGAGCACCACATGCATCAACAAGGCCATATAAATAAATTACTTTGAACCTTGAAAGAGATATATCTATAAATACACACTTACTTTAAGAATGATCAATGATGGAGTCATACTTAAGACAATTGACGATACTATAGCCAACAAATCATCATATTAAAATTTACACTCAATAATATAATGTAGTGATATTCTTAACTGTTTGATTTCATTTATGCTAATTATAACAACACATATACATATTTAATATGCCTAATAGATCTTGAAGACATCAAGTCTTGTGATTAAGTTCTTGATACATACTATTGATTATAACCATGATGATATAATTAATGATACACCATTATAACCTCTTAAATCTCACTAGAAGAGAGCTACACAATCATATGCCATCCCATTGTGTTATTTTGATGTAATTTATTTTACATAAATGAAATTAGAATATTCAACTACCTAAAATAAATATCTATATTTAAATGTTCCACTACTTCTATTATTTTAGTAATAGTAGAATTCCCAAAGTTAATCATTACACATATTTCAATATGAAGAAAATTCAATTACATTATTTGAATTATTAAAGCTCGATTCATATATACTTGCATCATTTTCAAGGAGCAATAGCCTACAAAATTGTGTTGTTTAACATAATAGATTTCTTCTTGATATTCACATCCATTTGTATATTAGTGCTCACAAGCACATGGTATCGTGTATTCCACAATTCAATCCAAGTGATGATGCAAATTTCATTATTCATATATGCATAATATTACATGTATCCCTTGTCATAATTATCATTGGTTCTTATGGCCTAATAATACCTATTAGAATCTCTTAATTTTCCTCACTAACAATTCATGGTATTCTTCTCTTATCTTCTTACATTGTATAGTTATTATAATTTAATTGTGACAAAGTAAAGAAATAAACACAATTATCATAATATTGAGGATTAATACTAAGCTAATTGAAATAACTAAGTATTAAATTTATAAATGGTCCATTTATATCTATATCAAATGGGAATTATTCTCCATACTTTCCTCAAAGACTCCTCTACTTAGGGATCCTTTCCTCCAATAAATACTATGTCATTACACACATATAAATAAATAATGAAATAAGATAATATTAGCTGGAAAATTCCTTAGCATGAGCACTCCATAAAAATCCATGTTTTATCAAAATATTGACATGGTCTCAAGTCAAAGATTACTTGGAAAAGTCCTTATCATGAGTGCTCCATAAAAATCCATATTTTATCAAAATATTGACATGGCGTCCAATCATCTTGTTGTCAAAGCTCTTTCCAGGTTGTTTAACCTCAATGTTTTATCTCCTGCTTACCTCACTGGCTACCAAGAATTGGGAGATGAGAAGACTAGATTAATTTATACTTTTGGTATCGTTTAGTCTCCCATGTTCATGTAAAACTTATTCCCAAGCTCTCCTTTGACAAAGGAAGAATGTTGGTGAAGTTGTGGAATTTTTATTTATGCCTGGTAATTACATTCACTTGAAAGTTCTTAAAGTCCTTTTCAACAAATTTATTTTGTGAATATCCTACAACTAGTGCAGTCCATAAGACCATAGTTCTTTGAGGAATTTTTTCCAACTTGGACGTGCCTTCTCCATGGCTCTACATTTTCCTTGTCTACAGGTCTACCAAGGTAGTTACAATAATCCACACACCTCTTTAAAACCTCTAACTATATGAACATGGTTGCACCATAATTTAAGAATGAGAGCAATACTTGTATGTAAATAGCATGTCATGTTATGCCATGCCTGGTGCCACATTTTGAATTAAATATTTTTGCACCAACATTATGGTATGTGCTATTATCTTTGTCCACTCTTTTCCTCTCTTTCTTTGAAACAATTCAATTATCTTATTATGCTTTGAAGGGTGTCCATCACCTACTCAAAATCCCCCAAACCTTTTCCAAAAATCAATCTTGTTCCTATTCTCCTCTGAGGGGGGGAGGGGGAGAGAGAGAGATGTTGGGGTGGAAGGTGCATACAATGAAAATGTAAAAAAGATTTGAAAGATAATAAAACACTAGCATTAACAAATCAAATTCTATCTATCAATACCATTGTATACCTCAAATTAAGATTTTTATGGTTACTTGCTCATTCGGAATATGGATGTGACTCAACAACATATCATTGTATTTAATGATAAATGGATTTCAACAAAGTAGACTTGGATAAAGATTTGATTTATAAAAATTATGAGATGATGAGAGTATTTATAGACTTATTTGGGAAAAATCAAATGGATGGATGATGATAAGATTATAGACATGAGTTAATTGAATAGTTTTTGGAGTCAACTCAAGAGAAATTGAGAATTAACCATTTCAAACTCCTAGGAGGATGATAATGAAATATTTATTTTATATGAAGGATAAATGAGAAAATAAGTTTCTAATTTGAAGATGGAGTAAACTAGTGAGAGAAGAAGTTTCCAATTTGAAGACAAAGTTAACTTGTGAGAAGATAATAATGAACTTATTAATTTATTTAATAATTTTTTAAAAAGGAAGTTGCTAATTTGAAGAATGAGTTAATTGCTAAGGTAAAAATGGATAATTAACTCCCATTTAATTAAATAATAAGATATTATTTAATTAAATGGATAAATATAGAAAATGATAAATTAATGATAAATGATTATTAAATGATAATTAATGATGCTATAAATAATATATGGATAAATGATTAATTAATGATGATTAATTAATTCTATGGTAAATGGATGATATGATGTTAATATGACAATAATTGGGTTTTGTGATTAGGACAATAATTTTTGTGTCTAGATTTTGTCCCTCCTTGAGACAATGTTCAAAGTGACATTGTTTCAAAGAAAATAAAAGTTGTTAAAAAGAAAAATTAGAAGAGATGAAGAAAATGATGATATGCCCTAGTTGGTTAAAAAATGACAATTTAGAAAAGTGAGATGATTGATGCCCCCTCGAGAGATTATACATGCCAAAATTGCATGGGTGATCTATCAAAAGAAGAGATGTGAAGAAAGAATGTTAGATAAAAAATGGATGTAAGAAACATGACTATGGGTGAAATGATGATGAAATTATTATGATGATGTTTTATGTTGGCTTTGAGTTTATCAACCTTTATTTGATATAGCAATGGATGTTATACATCAAGGTATATAATACCATAGTGAAAATGTATCCAATGCATGAACTGAATCTCAATCAAACAATAAAAAAGAGGATTCCCCATCACTCACAAAGTGTTTGATGATCTTGGTAGATTTAGGATGAGACAACCAATAGAAATAAATATTTCCCTACACATCACAAGGTACTTGACTTTGGTGGGTTTGGTGAGAGAACACATATCAAACATGACACATAGAAACAATAGACCTTGACCCACTAGATACCATTCAAATGACACCATGATATGAAATGGTCATGGTGATCTTGATTAGGCATAGTATGGGTAAAAAATAAATCAAAAGATCAAAAAGATAAACCAAAGAAACAAACAAGCAATTGTCAATTGACACACAACAATCTATCTCACGTCAAGGTGTGGAAATGATTAAAAGATGGATTTGGATCATGTACGAGTTAAAGAAGGAAAAATACCATTTAATACAAGTGATGGAAGATAGGGAAATTTTCATGATGGGAAATATTGTTTCGACCATATGTTATCGAAGTTAATGTAGGTTTCTAGTTTTACATTGAAAGTGCATGTTTTAAGTGTGTTTGAAAGTTTGAAAGTGCATGTTGATGTTTGTTATTTGTGTTTACGTTCATTAATGGAGTTGTGGGAAATGCATGTAACTTGTCAAGTATGGAATGCATTGTAGTCACTAAGTGATACAAAAGGCATAAACCAAGATTTATTCCAAAATGTGATCTGCTCACCTGCCCCTAGTGTCAAAAAAATGCACATAATATGATGGGTGGAAAACATGAACTAATGACATGGAAATATGAATGGATAATGGATGTGGACCTACAAATCTATGATCTTGTCATCAAGGAAGATATTTCATACAATTTTTTTTTTGCATTGGATGACCTTAGGATCTTTCTATTTATGCTTTTGTGGTTTTTCATAGGACCTTGGAGAAAGAGGGAGTTGTCCCACATGAAAGGATTTGTGTAGCTCATACTCCCCAAACCCTTTGTATATGATTATGACCTTGATTTGGGAATCATGTTTGGTGGATAATGTTGATGCCAAAGTGGCAGGAGCAACATAGGATAAAGATGGTGGAGGAATGGTGACATCCACATTAGGAAAATGATGTGATTTATTTGTAAGTACTCTCCAATAACTTACAATATTGAAATGGATTAGATCATCGAGAATTTTGACTTCTACACTGTTGTGCAAAATTTTGATACAATGATGGTATGTGGGTGGTACTTCCTACATGACATGGATCCATCTATGACCAAGAGGGATGTTTTATGGAAGTTCAAGGTAAAGAACACAAAACACAATATTTTATAGGACTAGACCCACTTGGATTGGAAGCCAAATGAATCCTTGGCATTCTCTCTATGTCATAATATGCTCTAATAGTTATTTTCTTTTGAGGTTCTATGGTATCATCAAAATATTCCATCTATTTTATAAGTTTATATGTACATAGATTCAAACTAGAATCAACATCTATACAAAAATATTCTCCTTTATGCTTGTTGAATATAGCCTCTATATGGAGTGTTTTGGTATGGGATGTGCCAATAGAAACCATGTCATTTGGAGTGAATGCAAGGTGATAAAAATAAGACAAGTGACCTATGAGGGATTATAATTGATTAGGATTAATATCACTAGGGACTCGTGACTCTCTCAAAGTATGGTCCAATATGTCATTATAAAGAGGTGATGACCTAAGAATCTCTAAGATAGATATCTATTCTAGAGTCTTCCCAAGATGCTCAAGAAAGTCATATTGGCTAGCCTATTGAGAGGATGAGAGTGCCCCTCAAATGGTAACCCGATCATGCCTAGTAGTCACAACATAATTAGGATTTTAAATTGTGACAATGTTTACTTGTGGATAAGATTTTTCAATATGACCAACTACCAAGTCATATAAGGTGGGTGTGGCATTTACATTGTTTGGGTATTTTGGTTTGGAACTTTATTTGACATCGAGGGTTGATTTTTTTCATACTTAGGAAATAAACCTTGATAGATACCTAATTTATTGTTAGGTGATGAAGACAAGGAACCTTTCACTATAATTTTACCACAATCAATAAGATCTTATACATAATTTTTAAGTTGTATTGATTTTCCCTATATCATGTGGGTTTAGGTTTACTTTTGTCAAAGGGTTGAGTATATGGATATCTTATCATGTTTACATTGATGATTTTTTGGATAAGTATTTCTATAGGCTCCCTTAAAGGAGTATATTTGTGTATTTTATTTGTAGGGGGTCTTGAGAGTCCTTGTGGTATATAAATCAGAGTTTTTGTAGAATATTTTATACATGTTTTTTTTTATAAATTTTTGGTTGTTGGTGCAATTTGGACAACTTTTGAATTAGTGACCCCATCACTTAATTTTTTTCTATTTTTGAGCCAAATTTGCGATTTTTCATTATTTTGGGTAGCATTGTCTTAATTATTATTATAGATTTTGATTAATCCCTTGGCGACAAAGGGATTTTTTATGGTGACTCATTATGTCTATTGGTTGTCTCATCATGGATCCACCAAGATAATCATATGCCTTGTGAGCTCTCTATTTTTCTGTGCCATTCTTATCTCCTTGTCACATGCATTTTCAACCCTTGATTTGATTTTCTAAAATAAAATCTTGTCCATTCATTTCAAATTTACCCTAATGTTGCCCTAACCCTAATTGTGGGTTGTCACATTGAATCTTGTCCATTGATTCTAGGGAATTTGTCAATGTTCAATCTTGGCCATTCATCCAAAATTGCATTTTCTCTAAAATGCCAATTTTGGTCTCATTTTGACATCTCATGCAATCTTGTCTTAGGCATACTTCACATCTCTTGGCATCTTGACACCTTGACATTTGCATACATTAGGCTTGCTTAATAGTTGCATAGTGTAGCATTTGTGATCAAATCCTTCAACATTTGCGTAGGTCTTGGCATAGTGATAAGTTGCTCACATAAAATTTGAGGGAAAACTACACAATGCAGCAAATAGAGAAGGTGTAATGGAGGTCAATCATGGAGTTTGAAGATATTTGGTAAGATTATTTGTCATAATGCAACCTATCACATTGTGACACATACATCAATTATACAAAAGGTGACTAGTTCATAGACAAATAACAAGTACAATAATGACTAACTCATACACGCATCATAACTACTGTAGTGACTAACTTATACGCACATCACAAGTACATCAATGAATATCTCATATACACATCAAAAGTACAATATTGAATAAATTAAGCATACATATATATTTAGTGTGAATAATCCACACACACATCACATGTTTTCATAAAGATCAACTAGCACAATGAAAGTGGATGCAACCTACTTCATGCATCATCCCACTACCTAGCTCACTAACACATAAGCCCATAAGTAAATATCCTCTAGAAAAGGAATGTTGGTGCATCTCATACTATATTATGGGTCTCACAATTTTCCCAATCCACTTCCATCTATTATGACAATTAAGAATCCCATACTACTTAATGTTATCATTGGCAAGGGCACAAGTATAATAATGTGCACAATACCCAAGGCCATTTACACAAGTACACAATGAGTGAATCACACATACACAATGACCAAATAGCAATAGGAAGTCGATGTGACACAATTGCATGTATCTTCCCATTAATCGATTCACCAACACCTACCCTTTTAGTGCATTCCATTTAGAAAAATAATGTTTGTACATCCGATACTACACCATGGGTTCCATCATTTTCCTCAAACCTTTGGACTAGTTGTGATGATTGACATGCATCCCATAATACTTATGATCATCACTAGATAAGGATCAAACTGTGTAACAAAAAATCACATGAGGCCATTAATAAGATTTCCAGAGCTCGTAGAACCATCAATTCGTTAGATTCAAATGTTTATCACACCTAGGCTATCAACAAAAAGTATGTCCAACCTAGAAGGGGGTAGTACTAGACATATAGAACCACATGAATTTGATGATATGTAGACCAACCCATTCATAACATGGGTAGCTCTTGGCATTAGTCACCTCTGTGCTACTGGTGATAATCAATTAGACCTTGAGATATGACATATCGGTCCAAGAATCTTCCACCGACACAATACTAGTGATAGTAAACTAATCCTATTTTAGACTCAATTTTGATATGTGGGGGTCTTCTAACCATGTACATATAATTTACACTTCACATGGGTTCTCAAATATTGGTCAAGTAGATCTAGATATATATATCACAATCAAGTGAGCCATGAGCCTATAAATCAAGTCATACAGTTTGGGGGTCAAATTTTACAAACACATAAGAATCCCATTGAACCCACATATGTTGGTCTCTACTCAACACCTATACATAAAAAATACCAACTTAAAAGTAATCAAATCCACCCACTTCATTTAGCTAATTATCTATACATACAATATTTAAAAGTTCATTATTTGTTAGATACAATTTATCAAGTTTCCTTAACACATTCATAGCCATCTAATGAAAATTTAAGCATCAAATTGAAGCATAATAAAGAGAGAAGGTAAAAAAAGTTTAGGAACAACCCCAAAACTTAAAACCATTTCCTAAACTCTCCCTTATAGACTTGGGTCATAGGAGCATCCATCACCCAAGGACTACCTACATACACACTTCCAAATGGGATGAAAGTCACATGTAGTTCTCCTCACAAGATCTCTCAAGGAATATACACCTAGAGTTCCTACATAGAAAACCCCTCATCTAGTTAGTAAATAAGGGTAATGTAATTTTCCACCCAAGGGAATTGAATTAAATCTTAGAAAAATAATATTAATTCTACCTTCCAAGCACACCAACGTTTTATACACATTAAGATTCTGTTACACAGGATAATAATGACTAGCTAGGTTTTGTCAATAATATTATTATTCAAGATATGTCTATGTCAGCATGGAGATCCAAACATACCTAGGAACAACATTGCTAGGCAATCCAAACTCAATCTAACAATAGGATAAGAGTGTATGCTCCTAGATATTAGTAGTCACAATATTATCACCATGCATTAATAATGCAAAAACCTTGAGATGAGTCCAAGTGAGGTCTCACTATATATGGTTCTATAAAATCAAGTATCATAATCATTTATGACATCCTCCTAGATGGAGCACGGCATGCATCAACAAGGCCATATAGACAAATCACTTTGAACCTTGAAAGAGATATATCTATAAATACACACTTACTTTAAGAATGATCAATGATGGAGTCATACTTAAGACAATTGACGATACTATAGCCAACAAATCATCATATTAAAATTTACACTCAATAATATAATGTAGTGATATTCTTAACTGTTTGATTTCATTTATGCTAATTATAACAACACATATACATATTTAATATGCCTAATAGATCTTGAAGACATCAAGTCTTGTGATTAAGTTCTTGATACATACTATTGATTATAACCATGATGATATAATTAATGATACACCATTATAACCTCTTAAATCTCACTAGAAGAGAGCTACACAATCATATGCCATCCCATTGTGTTATTTTGATGTAATTTATTTTACATAAATGAAATTAGAATATTCAACTACCTAAAATAAATATCTATATTTAAATGTTCCACTACTTCTATTATTTTAGTAATAGTAGAATTCCCAAAGTTAATCATTACACATATTTCAATATGAAGAAAATTCAATTACATTATTTGAATTATTAAAGCTCGATTCATATATACTTGCATCATTTTCAAGGAGCAATAGCCTACAAAATTGTGTTGTTTAACATAATAGATTTCTTCTTGATATTCACATCCATTTGTATATTAGTGCTCACAAGCACATGGTATCGTGTATTCCACAATTCAATCCAAGTGATGATGCAAATTTCATTATTCATATATGCATAATATTACATGTATCCCTTGTCATAATTATCATTGGTTCTTATGGCCTAATAATACCTATTAGAATCTCTTAATTTTCCTCACTAACAATTCATGGTATTCTTCTCTTATCTTCTTACATTGTATAGTTATTATAATTTAATTGTGACAAAGTAAAGAAATAAACACAATTATCATAATATTGAGGATTAATACTAAGCTAATTGAAATAACTAAGTATTAAATTTATAAATGGTCCATTTATATCTATATCAAATGGGAATTCTTCTCCATACGTTCCCCAAAGACTCCCCTACTTAGGGATCCTTTCCTCCAATAAATACTATGCCATTACACACATATAAATAAATAATGAAATAAGAGAATATTAGCTGGAAAATTCCTTAGCATGAGCACTCCATAAAAATCCATGTTTTATCAAAATATTGACATGGTCTCAAGTCAAAGATTACTTGGAAAAGTCCTTATCATGAGTGCTCCATAAAAATCCATATTTTATCAAAATATTGACATGGCGTCCAATCATCTTGTTGTCAAAGCTCTTTCCAGGTTGTTTAACCTCAATGTTTTATCTCCTGCTTACCTCACTGGCTACCAAGAATTGGGAGATGAGAAGACTAGATTAATTTATACTTTTGGTATCGTTTAGTCTCCCATGTTCATGTAAAACTTATTCCCAAGCTCTCCTTTGACAAAGGAAGAATGTTGGTGAAGTTGTGAAATTTTTCTTTATGCCTGGTAATTACATTCACTTGAAAGTTCTTAAAGTCCTTTTCAACAAATTTATTTTGTGAATATCCTACAACTAGTGCAGTCCATGAGACCATAGTTCTTTGAGGAATTTTTTCCAACTTGGACGTTCCTTCTCCATGGCTCTACATTTTCTTTGTCTATAGGTCTACCAAGGTAGTTGCAATAATCCACACACCTCTTTAAAACCTCTAACTATATGAACATGGTTGCACCATAATTTAAGAATGAGAGCAATACTTGTATGTAAATAGCATGTCATGTTATGCCATGCCTGGTGCCACATTTTCAATTAAATATTTTTGCACCAACATTATGGTATGTGCTATTATCTTTTTCCACTCCTTCCCTCTCTTTCTTTGAAACAATTCAATTATCTTATTATGCTTTGAAGGGTGTCCATCACCTACTCAAAATCCCCCAAACCTTTTCCAAAAATCAATCTTGTGCCTATTCTCCTCTAAGGGAGGGAGGGGGAGAGAGATGTTGGGGTGGAAGGTGCATACAATGAAAATGTAAAAAAGATTTGAAAGATAATAAAACACTAGCATTAACAAATCAAATTCTATCTATCAATGCCATTGTAAACCTCAAATTAAGATTTATATGGTTACTTGCTCATTCGGAATATGGATGTGACTCAACAACATATCATTGTATTTAATGATAAATGGATTTCAACAAAGTAGACTTCGATAAAGATTTGATATATAAAAATTATGAGATGATGAGAGTATTTATAGACTTATTTGGGAAAAATCAAATAGATGGATGATGATAAGATTATAGACATGAGTTAATTGAATAGTTTTTGGAGTCAACTCAAGAGAAATTGAGAATTAACCATTTCAAACTCCTAGGAGGATGATAATGAAATATTTATTTTATATGAAGGATAAAAGAGAAAATAAGTTTCTAATTTGAAGATGGAGTAAACTAGTGAGAGAAGAAGTTTCCAATTTGAAGACAAAGTTAATTTGTGAGAAGATAATAATGAACTTATTAATTTATTTAATAATTTTTTTAAAAGGAAGTTGCTAATTTGAAGAACGAGTTAATTGCTAAGGTAAAAATGGATAATTAACTCCCATTTAATTAAATAATAAGATATTATTTAATTAAATGGATAAATATAGAAAATGATAAATTAATGATAAATGATTATTAAATGATAATTAATGATGCTATAAATAATATATGGATAAATGATTAATTAATGATGATTAATTAATTCTATGGTAAATGGATGATATGATGTTAATATGACAATAATTGGGTTGTATGATTAGGACAATAATTTTTGTGTCTAGATTTTGTCCCTCCTTGAGACAATGTTCAAAGCGACATTGTTTCAAAGAAAATAAAAGTTGTTAAAAAGAAAAATTAGAAGAGATGAAGAAAATGATGATATGCCCTAGTTGGTTAAAAAATGACAATTTAGAAAAGTGAGATGATTGATGTCCCCTCGAGAGATTATACATGCCAAAATTGCATGGGTGATCTATCAAAAGAAGAGATGTGAAGAAAGAATGTTAGATAAAAAATGGATGTAAGAAACATGACTATGGGTGAAATGATGATGAAATTATTATGATGATGTTTTATGTTGGCTTTGAGTTTATCAACCTTTATGCGATATAGCAATGGATGTTATGCATCAAGGTATATAATACCATAGTGAAAATGTATCCAATGCATGAACTGACTCTCAATCAAACAATAAAAAACAGGATTCCCCATCACTCACAAAGTGTTTGATGATCTTGGTGGATTTAGGATGAGACAACCATCACAAGGTACTTGACTTTGGTGGGTTTGGTGAGAGAACACACATCAAACATGACACATAGAAACAATAGAACTTGACCCACTAGATACCATTCAAATGACACCATGATATGAAATGGTCATGGTGATCTTGAGTAGGCATAGTATGGGTAAAAAATAAATCAAAAGATCAAAAATATAAACCAAAGAAACAAACAAGCAATTGTCAAATGACACACAACAATCTATCTCACGTTAAGGTGTGGAAATGATTAAAAGATGGATTTGGATCATGTACGAGTTAAAGAAGGAAAAATACCATTTAATACAAGTGATGGAAGATAGGGAAATTTTCATGATGGGAAATATTGTTTCGACCATATGTTATCGAAGTTAATGTAGGTTTCTAGTTTTACATTGAAAGTGCATGTTTTAAGTGTGTTTGAAAGTTTGAAAGTGCATGTTAATGTTTGTTGTTTGTGTTTACGTTCATTAATGGAGTTGTGGGAAATGCATGTAACTTGTCAAGTATGGAATCCATTGTAGTCACTAAGTGATACAAAAGGCATAAACCAAGATTTATTCCAAAATGTGATCTGCCCCTAGTGTCAAAAAAATTCACATAATATGATGGATGGAAAACATGAACTAATGACATGGAAATATGAATGGATAATGGATGTGGACCTACAAATCTATGATCTTGTCATCAAGGAAGATATTTCATACATTTTTTTTTTTGCATTGGATGACCTTAGGATCTTTCTATTTATGCTTTTGTGGTTTTTCATAGGACCTTGGAGAAAGAGGGAGTTGTCCCACATGAAAGGATTTGTGTAGCTCATACTCCCCAAACCCTTTGTATATGATTATGACCTTGATTTGGGAATCATGTTTGGTGGATAATGTTGATGCCAAAGTGGCAGGAGCAACATAGGATAAAGATGGTGGAGGAATGGTGACATCCACATTAGGAAAATGATGTGATTTATTTGTAAGTACTCTCCAATAACTTACAATATTGAAAGGGATTAGATCATCGAGAATTTTGACTTCTACATTGTTGTGCAAAATTTTGATACAATGATGGTATGTGGATGGTACTTCCTACATGACATGGATCCATCTATGACCAAGAAGGATGTTATATGGAAGTTCAAGGTAAAGAACACAAAACACAGTATTTTATAGGACTAGACCCACTTGGATTGGAAGCCAAATGAATCCTTGGCATTCTCTCTATGTCATAATATGCTCTAATAGTTATTTTCTTTTGAGGTTCTATGGTATCATCAAAATGTCCCATCTATTTTATAAGTTTATATGTACATAGATTCAAACTAGAATCACCATCTATACAAAAATATTCTTCTTTATGCTTGTTGACAATAGCCTCTATATGGAGTGCTTTGGTATGGGATGTGCCAATAGAAACCATGTCATATGGAGTGAATGCAAGGTGATAAAAATAAGACAAGTGACCTATGAGGGCTTATAATTGATTAGGATTAATATCACTAGGGACTCGTGACTCTCTCAAAGTATGGTCCAATATGTCATTATAAAGAGGTGATGATCTAAGAATCTCTAAGATAGATATCTATTCTAGAGTCTTCCCAAGATGCTCAAGAAAGTCATATTGGCTAGCCTATTGAGAGGATGAGAGTGCCCTTCAAATGGTAACCCGATCATGCCTAGTAGTCACAACATAATTAGGATTTTAAATTGTGACAATGTTTACTTGTGGATAAGATTTTTCAATATGACCAACTACCTAGTCAGATGAGGTGGGTGTGGCATTTACATTGTTTGGGTATTTTGGTTTGGAACTTTATTTGACATTGAGGGTTGATTTTTGTCATACTTAGGAAATAAACCTTGATAGATACCTAATTTATTGTTAGGTGATGAAGACAAGGAACCTTTCACTATAATTTTACCACAATCAATAAGATCTTATACATAATTTTTAAGTTGTATTGATTTTCCCTATATCATGTGGGTTTAGGTTTACTTTTGTCAAATGGTTGAGTATATGGATATCTTATCATGTTTACATTGATGATTTTTTGGATAAGTATTTCCATAGGCTCCCTTAAAGGAGTATATTTGTGTATTTTATTTGTAGGGGGTCTTGGTAGTCCTTGTGGTATAGAAATTAGAGTTTTTTGTAGAATATTTTATACATGTTTTTTTAAAAATCTTTTGGTTGTTGGTGCAATTTGGACAACTTTTGAATTAGTGACCCCATCACTTAATTTTTTTCTATTTTTGAGCCAAATTTGCGATTTTTCATTATTTTGGGTAGCATTGTCTTAATTATTATTATAGATTTTGATTAATCCCTTGGCGACAAAGGGATTTTTTATGGTGACTCATTATGTCTATTGGTTGTCTCATCATGGATCCACCAAGATAATCATATGCCTTGTGAGTGTTGGGTCATCCTCTTGTCTATTGTTTTATTGAGAGATTCCATGCATTGGATACATTGCAACCTTGGTCTTATATAACTTGTTGCATAACATCCATTGCTATATGAAATAAACCTGTTTCTTAACTCAAATTTAGTATAACATATTATCATAATAAATTATTCATTGTCATTTTATCCATAGTCATGTTTCTTGCATCCATTTTTCATTTGAAATTCTTTCTTCATGTATCTTCTTGTGAGAGATCACCTATATAATTTTGTTCTAGATAATCTCTCAAGGGGGCATAAATCATATCACTTTTCTAAATTTCCATTTCTTACTTGATAGGGTACATATCACCATTTTCTTCATCTCTTTTATTTTTTCTTCTTAGTTACTTTTTTTATTTTTTATTTTGTTGGTATTTTTGAATGACATTGATCTTCAGATGATCATTAATTATTTTCATCCATTTGATGATGCTGATGCATATGCTTGTGTCATTATATGCCAATAGTGACCTGTATGGAGGAGCTGCCTTGTTAGGATCATGGCACTTGCATACAACCCATGAATATTGTTGTGATTCTTGTTGATATTAGAGTTATCTTTATTTGAATTTTCACATCGTGATGAGAGTGCTTATGCTAAAGTGTTGCTACTAGGACACGATAGATTTATGAGTTAAGATTTTTGGATTTTAAATGTGATGTTAGATTGTGATAGGGGATGGTATATGTGGATGGATTATTTGGAACTTTGGATGTACTATTTTTTTTTTACAAACTTAGGATGAAAGATGATGGCGTTTGGATTTTGGATTGTGATTATGGTTAGGACGAACACTTTTACACACTTTACGTGATGAGATCAATGACCATTTTGAAGGAATTTGACACTTGTTATATGCAAGAGGCCTTTTTTCTTGTGGCTCCATACTTTCATTGACAATGAGATTTAGATTATTTTCTTTGATTGATCCAAAAATTTTAGGATCCATTTTGAATTCATGTGTCCACTTTGATTTTTGGATTCAATGGGATTTGACATTTGATTCTAATATTTTTATTTATAATAGTTTTTTTTTGTTGGTCACAATTGGTTGGTTTAAGGAATTGGGGGTGATGGTTTATGGTGTGGATGGGAGGAGTTTTGGAAAAAAACTTATGGTAAGGAATACACATGACATTTATTTTATGTTTGCATTGGATGAAATTTCCCCCAACATTGATGGGGTACTACTAAAATCATTAGATTTATTGATTGATGAGTAGACAAGATGTTGATATCTAGGATTTGCATCAAACAACATTGGTTCTAAAGTGCTTTATTCATATAGCCTTAATCCTTTTCCTTGATATTGCATTCTTTGATAGATTTTTTTTTCAATAGAATTTTTTTATTTTAGAAACAAGATGATAACCCATCTTCCTGTAGTTGAAAACCATCAATGTTCAGTATTTTCTCTTCTACAAGAAAGCTTGCTTTGACATAAGTGGATTATCCTAGTTGATAAGATAGTAGAAATTTATCCTTAGTCATGATTGTTGTCACTTAATTATTTGGAATGTAAATGTGATCCAAAATAGATTGTTTATCATATTGTTCAGTGCAATCCATCTCATTTGTTTGATTATCTAAGTGTCTAATGTTTTTATCTTGGGATATGAATTTTGTTGGATTTTGAATATGATTAGCTTAAATTTTATGATTATGGATGGTATAAAGGTAAATGATGGGATCACATTGGATTCTTGATCAATAGTAGGATCTTGGTCAAAGATAAAACCATCTTGGATGTTGTGATCAAAGATAGGATCTTGATCAACGATTGGATTATCATGGATTTCATAATCACATATAGGATCTTGATCAAAGATTGGATTAACTTGGATATCATATATTTTGGATGGAGTGTATGATGGTGTTTAATATAAGGTCTCTTGATCATGGATATGGCCTTGATTTAGGATAAGGCACATTTGGGTATGATTTTGAGTAAGTTATTGACACATGGAAATTTTATTGGATGACATGAGGGAGGATTGATGCTTTATGTTGCTAGCGATCAGTATGTGAAGGGACTCTTTAAGTATTACACATGTATTGGATGCAGATATTTTATGTTTATGGATAACTGAATTAATAGATTTAAAGCATGTGAGGGGTTTGAGATTGATAAATACACAATCAAAAAGATGTTTGAATGGTGTAGTATTAGCGATGTGGTGTGATAGAATAACCTTATTTTCACATTGGAGTTTAAGATCCTTTTCTATTAATCCTTAGAGAAGATCCCCAAAGCTGTATTTATTGGATAAATTTTTGGATTAGGATGGAGTGGATTGCAATGGTTTATAAGATAAAGTATTGGGATAGGAGGTGATAACTATAATGATTTCTTGGATTGGTTATGAAGATGAGGATTTGAGACATGCATGGGATTTATGGATTTGGGATATGGTTTGACATTGAGGAAGACTTGAGGTGAAGGATAGTTTTTTGTTGTCAAAGATAAGATAAAGACAACTAATAAGTGGTTTCTTGAATTGTTTGTTTGGGGGAAGCTTGCCTCTAATACTTAAGATATACCTAACCACAAAATCCTTACATTGACTTAAGATAGTCTATGATTTATTTTTTGAGGGAAGGATTAGTGGATAAGAATTAGGATCAGTGGGGGATTTTGTGCTAGCAAGTTCTTGGATTGAAGATAGCTTGGGATGAGGATTTGAGAGATGAATTGTAGATAGGGATTTGTGATATGGATTGGTGTTGAGGAAGGATTTGGATGTAATGTTAGTTTCCCTTGTCAAAGTGGGATGAGGATGACCAATGTATATGCATTGAGGATTAGAGGTATATCTTGTGCTAGTTGGATCTTGATATTACATATTGGTGAATGGGTGATTGAAGCTTAATGTTTCTTGGTATTGATGGTAGATGGATGGGTGACTAGATATTGTGGTAAATTTTCTTGAGGCAATACATTCTATGGTTTGATAGTATTTCTCTTGATCCACAAGACTTGATACATGAACATCGATTGGTGTAGGATCAATCTTGCATCATCCAAAAAAATATTTTTCCTTATTTTTCTTTAGTTGTTTTGAGTCCCATGATGGAACTTAAGGGGTGTAAGACAGTTAGAAGACAAAAAAAGTAAAAAAAAATCACTTGCTACTTTTAGAAAGTCAGCCTAAATGGACTCGTATAGACTTGAAAATTTATCCCAAGGAGAAAAATTTAAAAATGTATCCATTAGAAAAAGAATCATCTCAATAACTGCTTGGGAGATTAAATTTTTTGTCCTAGGAAATTTTTCCAATACAATTTCAAACTCAAATTTGAAATCCTTAGAATCCTTGAAAAAGCTCAAAAAATGGACAAAATGATTAGATATTTCAAAATTATAGATCTCTTCAAGAGCTTTCCAATGATATATATTATAGCAAATCAGACACTCGAGTCAAAAGTTATGGCTCTAGGAAGTTGTTCCACCAAAAAGTGAATTTCAATAAAATATCTTCTTAGGTAGGAAATTGAATGGCTAGACTTTTGGTGCCAAGAAAGGGGAAGTTACACTTTTTAGAACATTCCAAGGTGATTATTTGTGTCAAATAAAGGGTTGAACCGAGGTTACAAGGGGTGGATCCATTAGTGTAGATTGTGGCTTCAAATAATAGATTTTCCTAGAGATTTGATTTGATTTGTAATGAATCAATCCCATGTGGCTGTAGCATTGTAACTTTTGAATATGTAATTTCATTTTCTGAAAGTAATCAAAAGCGGGTTGTTTTATGTCCTACACCTTTTGTGTTGATATTTGTTGTTGTGTTTTGTGTTGGTGTTGGGTGGATTAGCCCCCCTCATCAAGTGGGATTAGAGAAGGAGTTCTTGAGCATGAAAATAGGTCATCGAGCATGAGGAAATTTTCACCAAGACTTGTGGTTGTAGAGACAAGTTCAAGCACTAAAGAGGAGCTGCGTAGAGGGTTTGAGCTGAGAAGAGGAGATGAAAGTGTAGATGAAGAAGAAGAAGAAGAATAGTTCAAAGAAGAACACGATTCAGTAGATACTAAGAAAGTAAAATTATTTAAGGCCTTCTCTAAGATTGGAAAACAACTAAAGATTGATGTTTTTACATTTTTTGTAAATCTTAACCCAAAAGAGTTGATTGATTGGATCAATGATGTAGAGGAGTAATTTGAGTATGAGGAGGTGGAAGATCCTAAGAGGGTCAAGTTTGCAAAGACCAAGCTAAAAGCTCATGCCAATATTTGGTGGAAGGAAGTACAATTAGAAAGAAATAAAAGTAGGAAAGAAAAAATAACAAGATGGGATTAGATGGTAGAAAATCTAAAGAGACAGTTCATTCTTGTTGATTATGAGTTAGAGTTGTTGAAATGGATGCAAGGTTTGAAGCAGGCAGGTAGGTCTATCAAAGAGTATACAAGAGTTTTATAGGGTCATGACCAAAACATGCCATTTTGAGGCCAACAAGGAAAAGGTAGACCGTTATATAAATAGGTTGAAGCCAAGCATTCAAGAGGAGCTAAGTTTGGTCAAGATGACTACTATTGAACATGCTTATCATTTTTCTCTGAAGGTAGAAGAGAAGATAAATAGAAGATTTGAAAGCAAGCAAAGAAGAAGAGGTCATGGTGGAAGGATTGGTGAATGATCATATGGAGGATGAAATGAAGACCAAAAGAAGAAGGAAGATGCTAGCAACAATTAGAACCAGAAAGGAGATAATTCCTACCACCCTCATGAGAAAAATAATGGTGACCAAATAGGAAGAGTAAGGTTTGGAAAAAGCCATTGAAGAGTAGGATTTCATGGAAATTGTTTTTAATGTGGAGAAGAAGGACATCGAGCATAGGAGTGTCCACAACATAAAGGAAGGAAAAGTGGAAGACCTGAAGGAAATGCACAAGTTGCATGTGTAGATGAAGATGTTGAATCTAAGCATTTTGAAGATGTAGAAAGAGGAGTTCTTGTCACAAGGAGGGTCTTGCTAAATGAGGAGAAAGATCTAGTTCAAAGGAAGAGTTTATTTTGTACAAGGGAAAAATGTGAAGGTAAAGTTTATAATATTATTATTGATAGTGGTAGCACTGATAATCTTGTTTTAGAGGATATGGTTAATGAATTGCAGTTGCATAGAATGAGTCATCCACATCCATATCAAATTGCATGGTTGTAGAAGGACCATAGAGATTTGGTCAATGATCAATGTTTATTAAAGTTCAATATTAGGAATTATCATGATGAAGTAGTATGTGACCTCATGCCTATGGATGCTTGTCATATTTTATTAGGGAGGTTATGACAATTTGATTGACGTGTAGTACATGATGGGAATGCCAACACTTATTGATTGAAAAATGATGGAGTTCGCCACAAGTTGAAGCCCCTAAAGGAAGTGGAAGAAAAGGTATGTAGTAGTGCCAAAAGTTGTTTAGTTGATGGTATAATTTTTTTGGATGGTATGAAGAACAAGCATATGTGTTATGTATTGATTCCTAGGGTTTTTAATTAATTAAGCAAGGGAAGGGCCCTGATCCCGTGGTTATAACAAGAACAACAAAAAGAGAAATAGGTTGGGAAGAACAACACCAGCCACCAACAAAACACAACAACAAACAAACTCAACTAGAACCCAAAATGGCATGCAAGCCAAGTCTCCAAAATTGTAACCATAAAACCATAATAAGCTTAATGAAAAAAAAATACCAATACTAATCTATGAAATAGTACATAGACCATTGATAAGGTTAACCAAAGTCCATCAAATATGTACCACAACAAAGCTATAATGTAATAGAAGTCTGTGATAATAAAACTAAGAACCAAAAATTTCAGAGCAACCATAAAAATCGAGAAAGAGGAACACCACAAAGAGAAACAATGCCATTATTTAGAATTGGAAATCAACTCCCAATATTCACCAATTTGGAACACAAACTCCCTCCAATCTAGGCCATCTTCATCTTCTTGGTCCTTCTTCTCTTCACTTTTCCCCATTGATTCCTAGAGTTAATAAAGAAGAAAGTGAATATATACCAATAGAAGTCTCAAATCTATTAGAGGATTTTCATGATATTGTGTTAGATAATGTACCTGAGGGGTTGCCACTAGTGAGGAAGATTAGTCACCAGATGAATTTGATACTAGGAGCCAATTTTCCAAATAAGGTAGCCCATAGAATGACTCCAGTAGAGAATGAGGATTTGAACTGACAAGTTCAAGAGCTATTGAATAAGGAATTTATTCGAGAGAGTTTGAGTCCCTGTGTGGTACCTGCAATACTAGTTCCAAAGAAATATGGAGAATGAAGAATGTGTATAGACTCTCGAGCCATTAAAAAAATTACAATCAAGTATATATTTCCATTTCCAAGGATGAATGACCTTATGGATTGTTTGAGTGGAGCCAAGTACTTCACAAAGATTTACCTAAAGAGTGGGTATCATCAAATTCATATAAGAGAAGGAGATGAGTGGAAGAAAAAAATCAAGACTAAAGAGGCCCTATATGACTAGTTAGTCATGCCATTTGGGCTAACAAATGTACCAAGCACATTTATACGACTTATGAATGAGGTATTGAAAGAATTTTTAGGAATTTATTTTATTGTTTATTTGGATGAAATTTTAATTTTCAGTAAGACATTGGAGGAGCACTTGATGCATATTCGAAGATTTTTTGAGAAACTAAGGGAAGATAAGTTGTTGATTAACTTGAAGAAACATAGTTTTGTGAAGAAAGAGTTGGTGTATCTAGGACTTTTTTTCATCTCAATTGAGGGTCTTAAAATGGATCTAGAAAAAGTGAGGGCTATCATTGAATGACCTACACCAGGGAGTGTTATAGAGGTAAGATCATTTCATGGTCCAACAAGTTTTTACAAATTTTTTTTTTAGGAATTTTAGTAGTATTTGTGCACATCTAACTAAAAAAATGAGAGGGAATATAAAGGAGTTTAAGTGGACTACATGAGTAGCCAAAAGTTTTTATATGTTGAAGAAGAAAGTCATAGAGCAACCTGTTTTGACACTTCCAAATTTTCATAAGGTATTTTAGGTAGATTGTGATGCTAGTGGCAATTCTATAGGAGTTGTTTTGAGTTAAGAAGGTAAGTCCGTTGCCTAATTTATTGAGAAGTTGAATGATGCGAAAAATAAATATTCTATCTATGATCGAGAGTTTTATGCTATAGTTCAAGCTTTGAATTAATGGAGAAATTATTTGTTTCCAAATGAGTTTTTTTTATATACTGATCATCACGATTTGCAATATCTTAATAGTCAAGGAAAGTTAAATCAAAGGAACTTAAAATCGGTTGAGTTTTTACAAAGTTATACTTTAGTTTTGAAGCATAGGAGTGGAAGATCAAATAGAGTTGTAGATGCCTTAAGTAGAAGGTAATTTTTTTTGATAGAAATGAGAATGGAGGTTGTTGGGTTCAATGAACTCAAGATTTTTTATCTTGAAGATCTAGACTTTGTAGAGGACTAGAAGGCTTGTTTGGAACCTGTTACTTTAGATAAGGTAAAATGGTTATATTTCTTAAGCCAATATGGGATGTTATTGAGAGGAAGCAAGTTGTGCATTTCAAGGAGTTCTATGAGAGAGAACTTGATCATGAAGAAGCATAGTGGTGGATTGGATGGACACTTTAGTCGAGATAAGACCATTACTCTTGTTAGTGAAAATTATTACTGGCCACAATTTTTGATTAGCGATCAACAAGTTTCGATGGGACCAGAAACCCAGTACAAGAAGGTTTTGTGGTGCAACCACAGTAGGAGGGCCCTCAAAGAGAATAATATAGACCATGCAACAAGAGTAACACAAAAAAAAGCAACACAAAATATGGAGGCAAATGCAGATTAAAACATTCTTATTAACATAAATCTCAATTACAATTGACGGACAACATCTGGGCTTATAGATTTGGCTCACAGGCCTAATACAACATGTTAAAAAATACATCATTCCAATTTTCTCCTATATGTGAGCGAAATCCTACATCTCAAGTATAATATTCTGTCTAACTACTTTTCTAATGATCTATTACAATGATTTATATCACATCCAGGGGTGTAGAATCATCTGCATCAGCCAAAGATTATTACAATCTCCAATGAAAGAAAATGTAATAGAGCATGAATAAGTCAGCCTCAAATTTGAATTACTCCTCAATGAATGCATAGGATGAAGTATGGACCTATAATTAAGATTGAGGACACTCTAGGGAACAATTAAAATCACATTGTTAAGATCTGCAAGCTACGGGGATGATCCACGAGCGATCCAACTAGCCGTTAGGTTTGAAAATTATTTCAGTGCCAGTTCAAGAAACTGCCACTAAATCCAAAAGCGATAACTTTCCAAAAAAATGATCCAATCGTGCTCAAATCTTGGAGTAAGGAAAATGAACATGTCCATGATGAAAATGTAGATCCACAAGGTTTGGTGAGAAAACGTGATGAATCCACCAACATGAACTGAGCAAGAACAGAAACTAAAAGAAAATATTTTTGGTTGATGCAAGATTACCAAGAACCAAGGATGCTCCTGCATCAGACATCCAGGGTTATTTGAAAAGTGATTCCATCACTTTGCTGGGGCTAAAGTAAAACCAAAATGGTCTACCTCAGCCTAAGAAATCCAAGAAGAATCCTCCACCGGTCTACCTTTCCACTTCATAAGATATTTTTTGTACTGTCTTCCATGAGTTTTCCTCATCTTTGATATCCACAATCTTTTCAATTTCATCTGATTGTTGTTTAGGAAACTAATTCTCCAAATTTTCTTTGCTGTCTTCACTGAATTTAGCTTCATGGTATTGATGTAGATCTGCAATGCTGAATATAGGTGATATACCCATGTCATCCGGTAACTCCATTTCATATGCATTTCCTGAATCAAATTTCCTTAAAATATTACAAGGTCCAAACTTCCTCATCTTTATCTTATTGTATGTGCCAACTAGATATATTTCCTTTCTTAGATACACCATCACTTCATCTCCAACTTTTAACTCCTTATGTCTCCTCTTTTCATCTACTTTTTCCTTATACTTTTGGTTGATATCTTCCAACTGCTCCTTCACTTGAGTATGCACTTTCTTCATATGTTCTACAAATTCCTCTACTTCTGCACTCCTTTTATCTTCCATGCTGATGTATGTCAACTTTGATATACCTCTAGGATGAACTCTAGTAACAATCTCAAAAGGTGTCTTTCCTGTACTCCTGTTCACTGAATTATTGTATGCAAACTTTGCTTGTGCAAGAACTAAATCCCAACTTTCAGTCTTCTCTCTAACCAAGCATCTCAGTAAATTCCCCAAAATCCTATTTACTACCTTTGTTTGTCCATCAGTCTATGGGTGAAAAGTAGAACTAAACTTCAAGTCTATCTTCAACTTCTTCCAAAGTGTCCTCCAAAAGTAACCAACAAACTTTGTATCTCTGTCTGAAACAATACTCCTAGGTAATCCATGCAATCTGACCACTTCCTTGAAAAACAAGTCTGCTACATGTACTGCATCTATTATCTTCTTACAAGGTATGAAATGTGCCATCTTAGAGAACCTATCTACCACCACAAATATAGAATCATTACCTCTTTGTGTCTTTGAAAAACCAAGTATGAAATCCATGCTGATATCCTCCCAAGGTCTTTCTGGAATTGTCAAAGGTTTATAGAATCTAACATTCTGACTACTCCCTTTTGCAACTTGAAAAACTCTGCAACTTTTCACAAATTTCCTAACATCCTTATGAATCTATGGCCAAAAATAATTCTCACTTACCAATGCTACTGTCTTATCAACTCCAAAGTGTCCTGACAATCCTCCACTATGCTTTTCTTTCACCAAGTTATCCCTCATCGAACTCCGGGGTATACACAACTGATTTCCTCTGAACAACATATCCTCCTGAGCGAAATAGTCCAACTACTGACTCCTATCCTCCAAGACTGGTTCCTTACAAGCTCTCCAAGGTTCTACAAAATCTGGGTCTTCCTCATACAAGTTCTTTAATTCTTCAAAGCCTAATACCTCCACTCTCATCTCTATTAGTAAATTCTTTCTCCTACTCAAGGCATCAACAACTCTATTTGACTTTCCACTCCTATGTTTCAAAACAAAAGTATAACTCTACAAAAATTCTACCCATCTCATGTGTCGTTGATTCAACTTACCTTGAATGTTCAAATATTGCAATGCTTGATGATCCGTATACAACACAAACTCCTTAGGCAACAAGTAATATCTCCACTTCTTTAAGGCTTGAAATATGGCATAAAAATCCTAATCATACACTGAATATCTTCACCTAGTATCATTCAAATTCTCACTGAAATAAGCTATAGGTCTCCCTTCTTGACTTAATATTGCTCCTATTGCATTTCCACTTGCATCAAAGTCTACTTGAAATACCTTACTAAAGTATGGTAAAGCCAACACAGGCTGCTCAGTCACCTTCTGTTTTAGTAACTCAAAACTCCGGTCTGCTCTAGATGTCCACCTAAAATCCTTCTTATCTCCTCTCATCATTTCTGTCATAAGACTACAAATAGAACTAAAATTCCTAATGAACTTCCAGTAGAAACTAGCCAATCCATGAAATGATCTTACCTCTCTAATGCTTTCAGGTGTAGGCCATTCAATAATTGCTCTTACCTTCTCAGGATCTATCTTCAACCCATCCATAGATATCAAAAATCCTAGATATACCAATTCTTCCTTCATGAAACTACACTTCTTAATGTTTATTAGCAACTACTCTTCTCTCAACCTTTGCAAGACTTTCCTTATATGCAACAAATGTTCTTCTCTACTCTTACTGAAAATCAAGATGTCATCCAAATAAACAACCACAAACTTACCCAATAATTTCTTCAATATCTCATTCATCAACCTCATGAAAGTACTCGGTGCATTTGTTAGTCCAAAAGGCATCACCAAACACTCATACAATCCTTCATTTGTCTTCAATGATGTCTTCCATTCATCCCATTCTCTGATTCTAATATGATGATATCTGCTCTTCAAATCTATCTTTGTAAAGTATCTAGCTCCACTCAAACAATCCATAATGTCATCCATCCAGGGCAAAGGAAATCTATACTTCAATGTGATCTTGTTTATGGCTCTAGAGTCTGTACACATCCTCCATTCTCCATCCTTCTTAGGGGCTAACATAGCAGGTATTGCACAAGGACTTAAGCTTTCTCTGATCAAACCCTTCCTTAACAATTATTGCACTTGTCTATTCAACTCCTCATTCTATGCAGGTGCCATCGGCTGTGTTTCTTTATTATGAAAACTAGCTCCAAGAATCAAATCCATGCAATGACTAATACTCCTCATAGGTGGAAATCCATCAGGTACATTATCTGAAATGATCTCTTCATACTCTGTCAGCAACTCCTTTATCTCTTCTGGTTGTTCCTATACATGCTTCAAGTCTTCAACCTTCTTAGGAACTAAGGCATAGCACATGTTCTCATGTCTCAATCCATCTAGGAATCTCCTTCCATCAACTAAACAAATTCTAGCACTTGTACAAACCTCAACTTTAGGGACATCTTCTAATGGCAATAAATTTTGCTTCATCCCATTAGCAACAATAGTATATGTGTTTTTCTTTCCATCATGAATAGCCTATCTATCATATTTCCAAGGCCTTCCCAAAAAAACATGGCATGCATCTGTAGGCATGATATCACACAAAACTTCATCATGGTAATTTCCTATCTTCAATTTTACCAAACATTGTTCACTTACCAATATCTTATGCTCATATTGAATCCAAACTATCTCATAGGGTTTCAGGTGTTTCAATCTTTCCAACTTCAATTTGGTCACCATTTCTTCAGAAACTAGGTTCTCAGAACTCCCACTATCAATAATCACTTTGCAACATTTACCAACTACCTTGCATCTAGTCCAAAACAAATTCTTTCTCTGCAACGGTTCCTGCTCCAACTCACTTTGACATAATACTCTTCTATTCACTAATACTTCTCCATCTTCCAATTTATTAGATGCTCCGACATGATCTTCCTCAACAAAAGTTGTTCTTCTATTATTTTTTGTCTTTCTATTTGTCTCTCCTTGATTACATTCAAATGCTCTATGTCCTTCTCCACCACACTTATAACAAGTTCCTTTGAATACTCTTTTCTCCTTATCATCTTTCCTGTAACCTACATTCCAGTAACCACCATATTCTCCTCTTCGGTAAGAGTTTCCATCATCTCTATGGTATGAATTATCATTCTTACTAACCTCCTTATCCTTATTCTGATATCAAAAGTTCCTCTTCCTTCTCCAATAAAAATTCTTCCTCTCTGAAATCTTCCGCCTCTTCCTCTTTGTCTCTATTCATGTCTTTTATTCAACTTCTCTTATACTTTTAGGGCACATTGATATGCCCCTTCCACACTCTATAACTTGATCAAACTAATCTCATCTTGTATAGATGGCCTCAAACCATTCACATATCTAGCTACTTGTTCGATCTCATCCTCTGAATGTCCAAATCTGATATTCAACTTGTAGAACTCCTTAGTATACTCTGTCACACTTAACTCCTTTTGCTTCAAATTCTACAACTTCCGGAACAAATTGATCTAATAGTTTGCAAGCATAAACTTTGTCTTCAACTTGTTCACCATCTGATCTCATGATTTTATCTTTTCTTTTCCTCTTCTTTTCCTATCTGTTTGTAAATGTTCCCACCAAAGGGATGCATGTCCTTTCAACTTTGTACAAGCAAATTTTACCTTCTTATCTTTAGGAGTACCTTCAAAATCAAAATAATTTTCCATCTTTTTTATCCAATCAAGCAATTCTTCTGAATCCAACTTACCATTATAATTTGATGGATTGAAATGTGGTTTTGTATTCATTCTAGTTAGGGCTCTTATGAACCTCTCTTCTCCTTGATCCAATCCAGGTTGATCTTCTCTTCCTCTTTCTTCCTGTACTTCTACCTCTTCATCACTCACATCATCAACTGGTTGACCTCTCCTCTGGGCCATTTCAACTACATCTAATCTAGCAACAATCCCTCTCAACATCTCCATTAAAGTTGGGTATGCATTTCCACGAGCTCCATTTCCTCTAACATTTTTTCTTCTTGCCATCTTTACACAAGTCCTCTGTAGCTGCAGGTCCGATCCTTAATCTGCCACCCCACAAAAAATATTCAATAGGACTCAGCAAACTCTGATGATCTCTCACGAATTGAATCTTGCTCTGATACTAATCTGGTGCAACCACGGTAGGAGGGTCCTCAAAGAGAACAATCCGGACTGTGTAACAAGAGTAACACAACAAAAACAACACAAAATATAATATGGAGGCAAATGTAGATTAAAAAATTCTTATTAACATAAATCTCAATTACAATCGGCTAACAACATCTGGGCTTACAGATTCGGCTCATAGGCCTGCTACAACATGTTTAGAAATACATCATTCTAATATGCTCCTATATGCAAGTGAAATCCTACATCTCAAGTCTAATATTTTGTCTCACTAATTTTCTAATGATCTATTACAATGATTTATATCATATCCAGGGGTCTAGAATCATCTGCGTCGGCCAAAGATTATTACAATCTCCAATGAAAGAAAATGTAATGGCGCATGAATAGGTCAGCCTCAAATTTGAATTACTCCTTGGTGAATGCATCGGATGAAGTGTGGACCTATAATTAAGGTCGAGGACACTCTAGGGAACAATTAAAATCACACCGTCAAGATCTACAAGCTACGGGGAGGATCCATGAGTGATCCAACTAGCCGTTAGGTTTGAAAATTATTCTGGTGTCGGTTCAAGAAACCACCACTAAATCTAGAAGCGATAACTTGCTGGAAAATGATCCAATCATGCTCAAATATTGGAGTAAGGAAAATGAACATGTCCATGATGAAAATGTAGATCCACAAGGTTTGGTGAGAAAATTTGATGAATCCACCAACATGAACTGAGAAAGAACAAAACAAGAACAAAAACTAAAAGAAAATATTTTTGGTTGATGCAAGATTGCCAAGAACCAAGGATGCTACTGCATCATTTTGCAAGGACTTAAAATCCTTTACAAGGTAGATAAGTTGTAAGGAAAATAATCTCGAAAATAAACACAACCCATTGGCAACAACCAAACACAAGTATTCAAATCAACTCAAGCTGCAACAAACAGGTTTTGATGGGACCATCCTTTACAATTAGGTTTTTATAGGGGCCTAGAACCCAGACAAAAAATCAAGTTTTTTTAGGGACCAAAAACCCAATAGTCTACAACCACTAGACCACAACAAACCATCCACTCAATGTAAGCAGCATTGAGCCATAACAATCCAAACTTTTAACCTTGAAAGGAAAGTAAGAGAGCACCACAAAGCATTGCAAAGCAACAAATTTTTTGTAGCTCCAACCAACTTGAACAACCAACCCAAACTCCACCTTAATAGGAGAGGGCTCCCCTCTATTGGAGAGGATGAAGAGAAATCCATCACCACCAAAGCCACCAATCTCCCGCATAAATAAAATCCACCTCCATAGGAACACGCAAGAGAAAAGTAAACTCTCTATTGACCCTACAACATGCAAATCCACCTCAATAGGAGAAGGCTCCACCTCAATAAGAGCATTCTTCTCCTCTAAAGAAGAAATCAACTGTAGCACCCAACAAAAAGAAATCACTCTAGTAGCACAAGCAATCACAACATCCTTAGGAACCAAGAGGGAAGGAGAGATGAAGAAAGACTTAGAGATTACATCAGCCAGCAACATCAGTAATCCACATTATTATTGGCCACAGTTACAACAAGATGTGAGGAATTTTGTACAAATTTTCAGAATATGTTGGATGGATAAAGGGGTAAGTTAAAATAGTGGGCTATATTAGCCATTGCATGTACCAGAGAGGCCATGGGAAGATATTAGCATGGAATTTTTTCTTGGTTTACCAAGGACACATAGAGGACATGGTTTAATATTTATGGTGGTTGATATATTTTCCAAAATGGCACATACCATTCCATGCCATAAGACCAGTGATGTTGTTCATGTTGCTGATTTTCAGGGAGGTGGTGTGACTACATGGTCTACCAAAGAGTATAGTTTCAAAAAAAGATACCAATTATGTTAGTTATTTTTGGAGGACATTATGGAAGAAGTTGAAGATACAATTAAAGTTCAATTTTACACACCATCCAAAAACTGATGGACAAACATAGGTGGTAAATAGGAGCTTGGGAAACTTGTTGAGATGCTTCATACGAGATAAGACCAAGGGATGAAATTTGATTTCACCACAGAAAAAATTTTCTTACAAAAGTTCTGTAAACATGAGTATTGGTAAATCCCCATTCTAGATTGTATATGGAAGTAGTTCGAGGAGTGCTTTTGAGTTGAGGAAGATGGACAAAGGGGAAAAGAGTAGTGTCAAGGTTGAAGATTTTGTAGAGAACTTGAATAACTTGCATGAAGAGGTAAGAAATCACATCAATAAGATGAATTCTCAGTACAAAGCTAAGGTAGATCAAAAGTGAAGATTTAAGGAATTTTAGATTGGAGATGAAGTCATGGTTCACCTGAGGAAAGAAAGGTTCCCAATGAGAACGTATAACAAGTTAAAAATGAATAAATTTGGACCATGCAAGTTATTGAAGAAATATGATTGAGGAAATGCTTATGAGGTAGAGTTTCCAAGTGGTATAAATGTCTCTCCTGTGTTCAACATTGTTGATTTGAAAGAGTATCATGAAGGAGATATGGAGGATGTACCAATAAAAGAATAGTGAAATATTCTGGAACCTACTTCAAAGGAGGAAGAGATAGAATAAATCTTGGATAGTCGTGTAGGTAGAAGTACAAGAAACAAAAAAATATGAAGAATATCTAGTTAAATGGAAAGAAATACCTGATGAAGATTCATCATGGTTGTCTAAGGCAGAGGTTAACTGACTTGGTTTTCCTCCAACACCAAAGAAGTGACAAGGTCACTTCTCAATTTACCTTGGGTGTCTGATGTAGGAGCATCTAGTGGTATAGGAGCAATCTCACATCACCCAAAAAAAATGTTTTTCCTTATTTTTCTTTAGTTGTTTTGAGTCCCATGATGGAATTTAAGGGGTTTAAAACAATCAAAAGTCAAAAAAGGTAAAAAAGGTCACTTACTATTTTTAGAAAGTTGACCTAAACTAGATCGTATGGACTTGAAAATTTACCCCAACAAGCAGGATTGAAAAATGTACCTGTTAGCAGAAGAATCATCTCAATATTTGAAATCCTTAGAATCCTTGAAAAAGCTCAAAAAATGGATGAAATGATCTTCAAGTATTTTGATGTTGTATATCTCTTCAAGATATTTCCAACGACATATTATTATAGCAAATCAAACACATGAGTCAAAAGTTATGGCTCCGAGAAGTCATTCCACCAAAAAGTGAATTTCAATAAAATATCTTCTTGGATAGGAAATTGAATGGCTGGAATTTTGGTGACAAAACAAAAGGGGGAGTTACACTTTCTAGAACATTCTAAGGTGATTATTGGTGTCAAATAAAGGGTTGAAATGAGGTTACAAGAGGCGGTTCCATTAGTGTAGATTGTGGCTCTGAATAATAAATTTTTTTAGAGTTGATTTTATTTGTAATGAATCAAGCCCATGTGGCTATATCATTGTAATTTTTGAATCTGTAATTTCATTTTTTAAAAGTAATCAAAAGTGGTTTGTTTTATGTCCTGCATTCTTTGTGTTGATATCTATTGTTGTGTTCTATTTTGGTGTTGGGTGGAGTAGCCCCCCTCATCAAACTCTCACTATCATCACAGGGTTCATATTCTGGTTGATCAACAAGGCTAGCATCATCCTCATAATCATCAAAGAAGGGGTTTTTGTTTTGACTAGGGAACTCACCAAAGGAAGATGGAATCATGATTACAAATTTGAATTAGAATGGATAATGGGATGATTTGGATTATGCATGCAAGATTTAGTTGCATAAACTAGTGAATAATTATTGGTATCTAAACCTTAGCAAGAGGTAAAGATAAAAAATCAAAGACTTGTTTAAATTTTTTTTGTTTTTTCATTTTTTTTGGTTTTTGAAAGTGTAAGCTAAGTAAAAGGTAAAAAAATTCAGAAAAACTATGGCTTGAAAGGATAAGTTCCCCTTCTGTCTTAAATGGGGGAGGTTCTAATCTAACAATGAAAATACAAAAGATACAAAAAAAATCCTAAAATTATTTAGGTGGGAGTGTCAATCCTTGTGGATCCATATATATGTTGTCTTTCAAGTGATGTATAACTAGGGAATGCAAGGTTATTTATCACCTATGCACCCCTTACCTTGGAGGCCAAAGCCTTCCCCAAAGTTAGCTCTATCTCCCCACTCTAAGAACATTTTGTGAGTAACTTCTTGGGCCTAACCAACATCCAATGCATGAAAAGGAAGAATAGCCACAAGTCTTATACTAGGCTATACATGTGATTAGGGAAATCCTTGATATACCAAAAGGGAACATGAGGCTTAATTCATAAAAATGAAAGTTCTAGAATACTAAACAACCAAGAGAACAGAGTAACCCAGACTTTCTCCTTGACTCAATTTATAAATTTCTTAGGGGTTTAGCCCAAATAACAAAATTATCACTTCCAAAAGGTATGTCTTTCAATTCACCCTTCACTCTTTATAATTTGTTGGAACATCAAAGTTGAGATTGTCCCCTTGGTAAAATCCAAGGAAACCCTCTCAATTTTCTTTTGGAAGAAGTAACGTTTCTAATTCTCAAGGTTATGCAAGCATGCGAGAGCAGAGTATAAACACACACTCCTCTAGGATTAAAAAACACTAGTTTATTAATTAACCAAATTAAAATGTGTAAGTATATTTTATTCCCAAAAAGTACTGATTTGAAAAAGACATGAAAAAAATACAACAAACAAAAATAAAAATTGTCTATAAACAACAATCTTTTTTATGGCCATCATGTGAAACCACTAAGTTAGAAGTTTTATGGTTTTTGTTCTTTGGCTTGCAAAAAGGATTGTTTTTAATTTTTTAGTCTTTAGGCAAGGAATGATGCTATATTAAAAGATCATCCAAAAACATTAAATAGATTACTTCAAATTGAAAAATAAAATACACCATTATATTTCTCATGAAATTTTGATAAATAAATAAAATTAATAAAATTACAATTTCATATGTAAAAGTTATATTCATTTGAAGATTTAAAATAAAATATTTATTTTGAGCAATTTTACCTAATTTTTGTTTTATGATCTAAAAAACCTAATCTCTTGTGTCCTCTTGGAACCATCTTTCTTGGACAGGGGACTAGGAGTTTGTCCAAGCGATTAACCTTTTGAATGGAATGTTTAACTAGAAATTAAAATAAAATTAATTTCGAAAAAATAAAATTATATTTTAAAAGGTACGAATATGTACAAATATATGGATTACCAAATAAAGTGCCTAAAAAGTTTTTTTTTTTTGTTTAAAATGTTATTTTGCACCACAATATATAGTGCTATCTATCAAAATTCATTTCTCGATCCTTATAGATGTAATTGTGGCATTTTTTTCACATTATGAGGCTTCAAAAAAAATAAATTTCAAAACCACTTAAAAAATATCTACAACCTATGAGATAAGAAACACAAGACAACCACAAACAAGCTTAGGTGAAAGGTTGCTGATTCACACTGGGTTCACCAAATATAAACATGAAATTAAAATAAGAAAATAAATTATTAAAAATAACAAGAATTAAAATAATGCTCCATCTTCATGCAAATTTTATATTGAGATTTCTATGATGACTTTATCATTAAAAATGTGGATGGAACTCAACAACATAAAATTGTATTTAATGATAAATGAATTTTGATAGAGTAGACTTGCATTAGTATTTGAGATATGAATATTATGAGACAATGAGGGTATATAGAGACTTATTTGGAAAAAATCAAATGGATGGATGACGATAAGATCATAGACCTTAGTTAATTGAATTGGTTTTGGAGTCAACTTGAGAGAAATTAAGAATTTTTCATTTCAAAATCTTAGGAGGATAATAAGAAATATAATTTAATTTATTAAATGGATACATTAGAAGAGGTTTCTAATTTGAAGATGAAGTCAACTGGTGAGAGAATATGTTTCTAATTCGAAGATGAAGTTTACGTGTGAGAATATACTAGTGAATTTATTAATTTATTTAATAATTTTTTTTAATGAGGAAGTTACTAATTTGAAGAATGAGTTAATCAATAAGGTGAAAATGGAAATTTGATTTATTAAAAACGGATGATTATCTTTCATTTAATTAAAAATAAAATATGTAAAATTATAAATTAATGATAAATTATTAATAAATAGTAATTAATGATGAAAAAAATGGATAAATGATTAATTAATGATGACTAATTAATTCTATGGTAAATAGATGATATGATGATAATATGACAATAATTTTGGTTCGATGATTAGAAGAATATATTTAGTGTGTATAGGACCCCTTCATTTCCTTACTAGGTACCCCTACTTGCTTCTTGCCTTTTTGACTACCATTCTATAATATTTTATGGATTTTTATACCCCTATCATCATGTCTACCTCTTCTCTCGAATGACCCCTTTTTATAGAATTTATTTATTTATTTTCTTCCACATTAACCTCATGTGGAAGTGGTTGATGTAGGGGACGTGACACCCTCATTTGGTTCCCAAGTATTTTCTTGAACTCTAATGTCTAGTCCTCATGTCCACTTTCACATCCTTATCTCACATTTCTCCATACATATTCCTTTTCCCTTTTCACCCCTTTCACGAGATTTCAATGGAAAAATCCACCTCTGAGTTATAATTCTTCATCGAATCCTCACATCCCCTTTTCTAACCTCCCAATCTAAGTCAAATTTCATTAATATTCCCTATTCACCCCAACTACTCCCCTAAACTTCCCAAGATGCCATTAATAAGTGGATTTGACCTTGCAACTACTATATTATGATTTTATCACCCAATAAACCATGTCCATCCCCAAAGGCATTAATATTTATACAAAATCAATAGTTGATGTTGAAGGTGATCATGCTATCATGAATGCTGTGGTTGAAATTCCAAACACCAATGATCTTAAGCTAGTTGTAGGCCATCGTTGCAAAAAAATTCATGGGATTTGAGTTTTCTCACATACCATATTAATAATTTCTAGTTTTTAGTTAAATTCCTTCAAGTAATTTAGTGACCTAACAAAATGCTATAAATGCCAATTCATTTTCTAGAACAACAATCAACCATTTATCTATTCCCATGCAATGAGTGAAGAAACTTCTAGGGTTTCAACTCTTGCATGTCTAGTTTCCCAAAGATAAACATATTTATTAAGAACAATGATGTCCTAATATTGTAATTGATGTCTTTAATTGTATGTTTCCATGACTCCAATTGTAGATTTTCAAGGGAATTCTAGCTTATGGTATCCTCTTGCCACATTTACTTGTATGATTTTAATAGGTATTTGAGGAATGTTGTATCATTCTAAGTCCTTATAAGTTTTTTTATTGTAATTTACTGATTAGATATGGATTTTTGTAGTTTGGCGATGAATTACTAAGTATGCTCAGTTATTTGATATCGTATTTGTGGTGTATGTATATGCCCAATTCATATTATTTTATGATTTTAATATGTTGTTTCCATTACTATAATTTGACTTTGTAACCTAGTAGATTAGACATTGGTCTCATAAATAATGATCCACCATATACTCAACATGATTTAGTATTAATTTGTATTCATCTCATGATTTAGTATTGTATCTAGGGAAAACATCTATAACAAGCCTTAAGAGTTATTTTCATAGAGGATCATATTTTGTACACCAATATATTGTAGCCATGCAATGATGTTATTAGCATCTTAGTAAGAGATTTTATGTGCAGTAGGCTAGTATTTGATCTAGTGACAACCTTTGGGAACAAGTGTATGTTGAATACTAGTACAACACTTTCAACTTGCTCATCTTGAGTTGTGATTAATCTAGTTGAGCCTGTTGGCAAGAGACACTACACATGTCATATGGTTTTGTCATTGATGGAAACCCTAGCCAATGATTCAATCCACACGTCATCATTTGATCATACCAGAAGTAAAATTGAAGATTAGTGATTAACTGTCAAGCAAGAACATAACATCCGACAGAATTGTGTTCATCGATTCACAAGCAATTTTTTTGTTATCATTTTGAGTTGTGGATCTCAGGGAAGGTTATTTAGTATATTATCTTTGTTACTCTTGAATCTTAGAGCCTTTTATTGATCCATGTGCAAGTTAGGAGATTCGGTTGGTTAATTTTCTGTTTAATAGTGCTTGAAGGCCGACTAAGTGAATATAGCCGTTGCAGATATTTGAGGAGTAATTGTTTAAGTGTTTTTGTGTTCAAGCATGTTGATTTGGGTCCTCACTATGTTGTGGCTGACTTTAGTTGGTGTGCATTGAAAATTAATTATGGATTGAGCTGACAGTTTGTAAATATTTTTATATTTTGTTGGAGCCGACATTTAGTGATTAAATTCTTAGTAGCAGATATATATATAAATGATCGATTATATCATTTTGATATATGTAAAAAGTGTGTCGATGTGTGATGCAAAAATTAGAAGGGTTGTAGAGTGATTATGCATAGTTTCACTTGTGCATAAAAGGATTTTGTGATGCAAGTTGAAGCATAATAGAGAAGAAGAGCAAAATCAGACAAAAGGTCAAGAATTTGATTAATGAGCTTAACCGGAACTATTCTCAGGAAGTTTGGTCATATGGCGGCTCAATGTACAAGTAGAATGAATTCAAGTGGTCCATCATTTTCTGGTCAATGTTTCAATTGCAATAAGTATGGTCATAAGTCAAATGAATGGAGAAATATGATGAACAAATTTTATAGAGATGTCAGATGTTATACATGCAATAGATTTGGCCATATTGCTAACCAGTGCAAATCAAGAGAAAACCAATGGACAACTGGTTTGGACAAAGAAATGTGGTGTGCTACAATTGCAAAAAATTTGGTCACATTGCTAGATTTTGCAGAAGCAGAGAAGGTCTAATAAATCAAGGGAAAAACATGCAGAAGGATAAAAAAGGAAAAATAAAAGTTACTATAGATGAGATTAGGAAGCAAATGAAGAAGATATGGGTGAAGAAGAGTCCCTCTATAGTAGGAAATGATTCCACACCCGATCCCATATCTGGTAATTCCTTCAGGAATTAGATTAAGGCCTCTGGCCTAGGGGGA
The DNA here is from genome assembly GCA_007258455.2 of Sequoia sempervirens. Classification (NCBI taxonomy): domain Eukaryota; kingdom Viridiplantae; phylum Streptophyta; class Pinopsida; order Cupressales; family Cupressaceae; genus Sequoia; species Sequoia sempervirens. The sequence continues at coordinate 48,864 of VDFB02027576.1, read as the reverse complement.
GCTGTCAAGAAAATCCTTCAAAACCCCTGCGGTAGTTGGTTCTGGGATGTGGATGAGTGCAGTGACTGCATTGATGATCTATAGATGCTGTCGAATAGTTGGAGAGAGTATTTATGCAGAATTGAAGTTCCATAGAAGAGTTATCTAGATGAGTTAGGGAAAAAGCATTTATTGTGACAAAAAGTTAGGTGTGTGAATGATAAAAGGTCATTTTTATCCATCATTTGTCACTTTTCACTTTGAGAAGAAGAAGTTTGGAGAGTTGTGAAGCGAACTTTGGAAAAATTTGGCGAAGATTCAAGTGTGAAGGCGATTTGACAATCAAACCCTAATCCGACGAAAAGGTATTTATCGGGAAACTTGTGAACTTGTGAATTTGTGAAAATGGCCGCTCTGTTGGTAGTTGATATCAATGATAGACTCCATCTGAAATTCAAGTGGAATCCTTTCAAATCTGTTGAGACCAAGCCCTTAGGTGCATTTCCGTTTGTTCTATTCAACGTCTTGCATATTGAAGACATAAGGGCATACATTCATGCTAATATTGAGGAGTTAGGAAGCTTGCAATTGTTGAATTTCTACTCAAATCATATAGTTGGAGAAGATTTCAAGGTTAAGCCCGAGTTCAAAACCCTAGAGGAGAAGAAATTCATGCAGATTGTAAAATTTCCCGTGTTTGAAGAAAATGAGTGGGTCCGGTATATTTTGAGCCAAGTTCATGCTGAATTTATGTGGTTGAGTCAACCTTTTAAGATAACAAAAGAAGTCATATGCGCTATTAAAGGTTTAAATTCCTCCGGTGGGTTGTCAATCTTGAAGTCTATAAAGAATCAGATAGTTACTGATGCAACCGGTTCTTTGTTTGATAAAAGAGCTATGACAATTGATGATATCATTGAAGTGGATGTCAAATTTTCATCTATGGTCATTGGTTACAAGATTTATGATTTGAGCTGGGATAATTCTGTATCTGGTACAACTATTTATGCAGCATATCGGATGGTGAAGGAGAATGCATAGTATGATATATGTGAGTTACTCATAAGCCAGTTAATGGAGAATCTTGGTAAGATCAAGAAAGACAAGAAGAATTCCTTCAAATATGGTAATCTATTGTTGTGTTTATTCTTTTACTTTATGAATGAAGTTATGAGATTTGGAAAAGTTCAATGGAAAGCAAATAAGCCTGTAGCTGTTCAAATTAGAGATATCTTGCACAGAGTTGGTGATAGTAAAGACAGGAAAATTGCAATCTGGGGTTATTTCAAGAGCTTTCAGAATGAATTGCAAGCAAGAGAAATAATTCCTACTATTGTTGAGAAGTATAAGGACACTATCTATTTTATGGTTGATATTGATCAATGCTTGATGGAAGCTACTGATCCTAGAATGGTCTGGATTATGCCAATGGGCTATGAGGTTGAGGAACACATCTTGGAACTGTATGCACAAAATTTGTTGAGTAAACCTCAGGATCTGATAGAAGAAAGGTTTGGAACCTACAAAGAAAAAGATATGCAAGTACATGAGTAGTTGAAGAAGCAAATGATAATCCAGAGAGTAAGGAAGGAAGTGGAAGAATTTGCAGAGAGCATGGGTATATCTACAGAAGCTGTGAGAGAAGCTAGAAGAGAGAAGAAGATGAAGCAGGAGAGTCAACTATAACTGAATCTACTAGTCCGGTAGCATCCTCTGCCCGAACTAGATCTACAAGAAGCTCCACTCTCTCATTTGGTCCTGCAAAATATCAAGCCAAGTCATCCGGGAGAGAAGGAAAAAGGAAGAAGGACAAGAGCACTAGAGTTTATGTTGTTGTTTCTGAAGATGAAGAGTCTAAATTTGATGAAGATATAAGAGAAATCAAGCAAAAGGGCACAAAAGAAACAAAAGTGTCTAAGGACAAGCCCTCCCGTGAAGAGAAATGAAAGAAAAATATGAAAACAGACAAATCAAGTATGTCTATATAAGAAGTGGAGAAGGTATTGATTAAGGATGGTAATCTTAGGCCTCTTTGTGAATGGTATGACACCATTGACAGTTCTAGTCAAAGAGTTCTTGAGGAAACTTCAATAAAGTACTTGAATAATTTCAATATGACTCTTATTGAAATAATGATTGCGTTACCCAAGAGTCTATATGAAGTTTTAGAAATGAGAAGAGTGAGTGCAAGGACAAAAGAAGAGAAAATGAGAGAAAAAATACTTGCTGATCTATGTCCAATGATGTCATTGGAAGAAATGAAGAATATGTACTAAATGAAGCAAAAAAGGATTTTAAGAGCAAAAAAAGGGTGGACAAGCTGATGATTGGATAAACTAAAGAAGTTGCAAAGGATATTGAGAAAATCCTTAAGGAAATTCTGTTAAAGAATAGGTACAATGTTGTTTATGAAGAAGTGCATGATGAAGATGTTTGATCTGGTTCGGTAGTAGAAGAGGAAAAAAGAAGATACATTTGAGGACACTCTAAATCCTCTTGAAATGCATGATGCTGAAATTCCTATGGAGACTGAAGCTCCTAATGTAGTGCCGGTTGAAGAAAAAGAGATTCATGAAGCCATGCAAGAATAAGTGACTGAAGAGAAGAAGGATGAAGTGAAAGAAGTTCATGTGGGAGCAAGAGACACTGCAAAGGCAGTGAAGGAGTTTTTAGAAGAGCAATAGGAAGATTTTGATCCTGAATTGATTAGAGGTCCTATCAATTTGGCTACTTTGTCTTTGATTGAGAAACTAAAAGTTGCATTGTTTGCACAAGCCAAGGCAAGGGAAGAAATTCTAAAATCACATATTAAAGATAGTGAGTTGTTGAATCTTGCATCGGGTATTCTGGAGAAGATCATGCCTTCATATGTCAAGGATTCATCCGATTCTCCATCCGGTCAGCTGAAGAAGCTTGTTAATTCTGTAAGTACTCATTTTGAGTCACTTGAGAAGTCAGCTATGGATCTCAGGGAAGGTTATTTGGTATATGATCTCTGTTACACTTGAATCTTAGAGCCTTGTATTGATCCGTGTACAAGTTAGGAGATCTGATTGGTTAATTCTATGTTTAATAGTGCTTGAAGGCTGACTAAGTAAATATAGCCATTACAGATATTTTAGGAGTAATTGTTTAAGTGTTTTTGTACATTCGAGCATGTTGATTTGGGTCCTCACTATGTTCTGGCTGACTTTGGTTGGTGCACATTGAAACTTAATTATGGATTGAGCCGACAGTTTGTAAATATTTTCATATTTTGTTGGAGCCAACATGTAGTGATTAAATTCTTAGTAGTGGATATATATAAGTGATCGATTATATCATTTTGATATATGTACAAAGTGTGTCGATGTGTGATGCAAAAGTTAGAAGGGTTGTAGAGCGATTATGCACAATTTCACTTGTGCATAAAATGATTTTGTGATGCGAGTTGAAGTAGAACAAAGCAAAAGAGCAAAATCATACAAAAGGTCAAGAATTTGATTGATGAGCGTAACCGAAACTATTCTCAGAAATTTGTAGATGCTATTTCATAGTTCACCATTTCAGTTGTCTTTTGACATTGATTGTAAGGCAGTAAGCCTTTCAGTTTTTGAGCAGTGAGCTCTAGGCAGTGTTCTTGAATGCAAGTGCATTCCCATTTTGTAAACATCTTTTGAGTATACTTGGATAATATTGTGGATTGACCTCCACTGTGGTTTTTCCCCTAATAGGGTTTCCATGTAAAAATCCTTGTGTTATGGTGTTCTGGTTGTTTGTTTTATGTTCATGCATCTTTCTCTTGGTTGAATGTTATAAGTGTTTTGAAGATTAGATTAATAAAGTTAAAAATTGCAGAACACTGATTCACCCCCCCTATCAGTGCTCCTTGATTCCAACAGAGCCTAAAGTGAAAGAGATATTATCAGCTCTCAAAATTTATCCATTTTTTCCTTGCTCGATAATAATTTAGAGGTCTTTTGCTCTGAGTTTAACATCCCTCACACATAGTGAAAGAATTGGCTTAGGGATTTAGGAGCCAACAATTTTGAGCACCAAAGAAATTCATATTTTTGGGAGTTATTAATATATTAGTTACATGCGTTTCAAAGGAAATAATATAATCCATTTAAATTATTTTTTATATATACACAAATCATAATTTAAATAATAAAAATAATTTTTATTTCTATCACATTTGAAGAATAATAATTTATGAAGTAATTAAATAAAAAAATCTTAAAAGTAGGTATAAATTATGTAGTTTTGTTTAGAAGAGAAAATAAGATATTTATAAGGAACATAATTTGTATAAATAATTAAATAATGGTGCAATTTGTATACTTAAACCATTTTTTTTTTTTGTATGCATACATAAATTTGGACTCATTCGCCTAGTCTTTGCTTATCTTAATACATACACATTCCCAAATATTAGCCTTATCCTTATCTTTTTATGTATATAATTTTGAATTCAAGTAATCCTTGCATTTATTACATCTATCTATACATCTACCACTGTAGCCATTATACATTTGGATATGACCATTTTCCTACCTAGGGTCATTCCATGGTCATAGGGTTGAACCCATTTTTGGGTATTAAAATTGCAAGTCACGCTTCTAGAGGAATTTTTCCAACACAAGGCTACGAATATGTCATTCTTAAGAGTAGAAAAATACTCTCATCAACAAAAGGTGAGGGATAACAAGATAATTGACGAGAGTTGGTTTTCTCTCTTGCACTTTGGGCTTAGCTAAATATGGGAAGGTATTCCTAGAGGCATCCTTAATTGTATTTTAAACCAATAAAAAATATAGCATGGTTGTAAAAATCAATAACCATACCCAATGTGTACTTGAACCTTACATTTGTCTCTCAGTCATGACAAACTAGCTACATTAGACCTCTTATCTAGTTGATAAAACACCTTACATATTCACTTATATATGAAAACAATATTATAATCGCAAAATATAGTTTCATTTTTATTACATACATAGTGACAAGATGTAAACATGCATGAAATGATTCTCTAATGATTTATCTATTTGGGTTTGGTTAATATTAGTCCCTTGTTTGTAGTACCAAATCACGAACATGTATATTCTTGCAATGTAGGAAATTTGACTTTGACAAAAGGAAAACTATGTTCCTTTGAGAGTAAACTTCACTACATACACTTAGACTAGATTAATTTGTTAAAATGCTTAAAGCGAAATAAACTAGTGAAAATATTTAACATAGAAATAAAGAAAATATAAAAATAATAGAAATGGAAAACACATATGATAAGGAACTTACAAGTTAAATTTGAGTCTCAACCAAGGATGACAACGTGTAGCACAAACATCCTTGTGTCATGTTGTTTTCCAACAAACACACAAGCAAAAAGTCCCAAGATGTGTAGTCTGAATTGTAGAATCTACCTACTCGTAAACACAAGACAAGAAAACTGTTCAATACTGTCTGAGAGTTTGTCTCAGTCAAACCACTATTTTGGTGTTTCCACCTCCATACCATCCAAGATAGATAAATATTAAGATAGATAAAATGATAAATGATTTGATAAGGGATGTGATAAATCCCCAAGATTCTCAGAGATACAAGATAAAAATAATGATAATATCATCAAGGCCTGGGGAAGCCAAAGAGGTAACAAGAGAGATAGAAAGATTGTTGTGATAACATTGTAGAGAGTTGTGTGAGCTGGAGATTGCAAGAAAGATGAGAGAGAGAGCCAAGAGAGTTGCTAAAATGAAATATTAGGTTAAAAAATGAGAATAGGAGGGAAGAGGAATAGGCCGATGAGCTATTATGAATCATTTCAAGCCATTTCCATTGGCCTAAAAAGGTGAGAAGTGGAAAAATCCTCAAAAAAGGCCTTTGAACAAGAAATTATTGCAAGATGCTAGTGCTAGATGCAAACATCCATGCTAGGCGCTAGTGTCCAAAAAATTATGCTAAAAAATGATAGGAGATAGGAACATAAGAGAAACACAAAAGGGACATAAAGAAGGTGACCCTGATAAAGAAGGCTTGAGAATCCTAAGAGGGAAAAAGGTTGATGCAAGAGCTGAAATGAGCCTACACAAGCACTATGGGAATGGACACCAAAGTGGGCATAAAACATAGTGTGAAATTGCAAGTGTATGCAATTTACAACACTACATGTTGTCCCCACTTTAGCAAGTTTATGAGCCTACATGAATATGCATGCTAAAGGAAAATAATAGAAATACATAACATCATAACACCAAAAGGATAGCCTATCATGGTTTGAAGCTGGATCAATCTAGAGGTTATGATAAGGTATAGGTTGAGGGTGATTCCCTCAATATTATCAATAACCTTAGGAAGATTTCTCATCCCTCCTAGATGGTGGAAGCCCTTATTAATGATGCCTTAAATATTTTGGATTCATTCGACCAATGTTTTATCTCCCATGTTTATAGAGAGGGGAATAGGCTTGCTAATTTTTTCACCAACTATGGGGTGAATGATTATTTGGAATTGGGAGAACATGACCTCCTACCCTTGGAAGCACATTCAATAATTCATCATGAATCACAAAGGTGTTGAGAGGGGGGGTCATTTTTTGATGGAGTTTTGTCACATGCGCCTGATGTGGCATTACCATATGAGGTGTAAAGCTCTTAAAGGAAAGGCCTTGCCATATTCTGATGGGTTGGAGGCTCAAATGACTAGGAATTCATTTTTCATTATTCCTCTCTGCCATCTTGTCAAATCCACACAGATTGTGGGTATTTGGAGAGATTTTGTTTTCTTGAGGTTTCCTTTTTTCTCTACAATTTCTCGAGGTTTCTTCATCTCCTCTGCAAGTTATTTCTGTTGGGGTGCTTGCTTGCTGCAACTATGGGGGGTGATCGAAACAAAATTGAGCCAAAATCTTGTGACTGTGAAAGACAATAAGAAGGTTTGGAGGTTGTTGGAGGCTAAGAGAGGGAATCCATATATGAAAAGCTGCATGGGAATGATGTGAAGACATAGGATTTTATTGAGGGCTGGTAGAATCGAGTGTTGCAAATTGGGGGAAAAGAGTTTAATATCATGAAGGATTTTATAGTTGAAATCACTGGTCTATCAATTGAAGGGAAAATTTCTATAGAGACAAGAATGAATCTAGTCCATCCATGGATACTTTCTTCAAAGATGATGAGAGGAGGAAGCTGGAAAGGGCTAAATGTGGTGGCTATTATCAAACTTCAATCAAGGCAATTTGGAGAGATGTTGCGGAGGAAATAATGAGGTATTTTACTCTTGATGGCCACTTCTCTATTATCTCAGGGCATCATTTTGTTTTTCTTAATCATTTTAGGCACAAGAAGAAGGTTTCGTTCCCTTTCTATTTATTGGTTTCTCTAGAAAATGGTATAAGAGATCATAAACACAACCCAAAAAATCCTATCCTTCATGAAGGTCTAATTATGCTGATCTCTGAGTATGTTAAGTTATTTACTATCCTTTCTCATCCCAATATTTCCATTGTTGGGAAGAAGAAGAAGAATCTTGAGTATGTGACAGGGTCGAAGGATGATTCTGATGATGAAGATTATTCCCCTAGGTTAGATGTGTCCTTGGATGTTGACTCAAATTCTCTCACCATTTATGAGGGTAAGAAGAGATAAAGGAATAAACCCCTTATTTCCTCTAGGGATGAAGAGTATGATACGAGAGATGAGGAAGAGGTGGTCCAGTCTCACAAGAAGTCTAAACCTGTGAAGGGGTCAGGTGGAAAAAAGTTGAAGGGAGCTACTTTGGAAAATTTGAGCAAGGAGGATTCAGATAATATGGTTCAGTTGGGGGTTTCCCTTGTTTCTAAGTTGCAAATAAAAGAGGGGACGAAGAGGAGAAATTTTCCTATGAATCTGGGGAGGGATGAGCCACAAGAGCATGATGGCAATTTGAAGGGTGTTGAGGACCAGTTGTTGGAGCAGGACATGGCTAAAGGTGATGTTGTTTCTAATTAAAAAGGGAAGGAGACCATGGAGAATGATACTACCAGTAGTGAATCCCAAGAGGATTATGTGCTGGACAAGGATGGTTTCAACTTCAGGAGGGAAATTATGCCTAATTATCTTGGTTTGGCGAAAGAGAGCTCCTTATCCTTGTTCAAGATTTTCAAATGGGTTTTCCATGAGATGAACTCCACCAATGTTCAGGTTAAACCTATGAATAATAATGTTGATGAGCACTCTTCTTCTAAGGGGCCTAATGTGTAGAATCAAGTCAACAAGGTTCAACAAGAGGTTAATCAGTTATTTGAAACTCTTAAAATGGTTGCTGACAAGATGATCAATATGAAAAATTCCTACAAACAAAAGATTGATTCCCTTGAAGGAGGTTTGGAGCGTGTTAATAAAAAACTAGAGAAGGTTCTGGAGGTCAATAAACATGTAATGCACAATGAAGCCGAGGGTTTGTGATTTCTGAATAAGAAAGCAAGGAAATGACTAGGGGATAATTCTAGAATGAAAGACATGATGGCTGGTGTTGATGCTCAACAAAAAATGGCTAGTGAGATGGGGCCTTTTGCTAGAACCCATAACAAGACCAAATTAAATGCTAAGGTTGGTATTCCTATTGAAGAGGTAGTGGAAGTCATGAATGTCCATCAGAAAATCATTGATAGTGACCTTGAAGTGGCAGACATTTTTAAGAATCTCTAGTTGGTTTATGTTTTCTTTGCTTTTTTGGCTGCTTGTTATTTTTTATTATATGTTGAAGAAACGATCTTTCTTGTAAAGGGTTTTGGGGCCCCTTAAAAGCTTGTTTTACCTATAATCAAAAACACCAAAAGGATACTATAGAGGAAGCAAAAACCTCTTGAAGAAGAGGAAGCACACCCCCAAGTTGAGAACCTACAAAACAAATACATTAGACAACAAAAATCTGCAAAAGAAAACATAGTTAGAAAATAAAAAACCTACAAAAATGTAGGGCTAAAACATCATAAGAATAGAAACATAGATAACACATACATAAAGAAGAAATTACACAATAAAAAATAAAAAACCAAACTTTTGAGTTAGCAAAGTGAAAGAGACCTTAATGTGGGAGGTTGTCTCAATACTATGTGTCATCCCCAAAATTCAATGGAAACACGACATATACAATAATTCTTAAATGAAGAGAACAATGTTATGGTTGTTTTATTCAAGGAGAGAATGCATCCAAAAGATAGGGAAACATCAACCTAGAAGAGATTACATGACTCAAACACTAGCTTACTCTATCTCTAGGGGTCATGCAAATGGTAATGGTAAAAATGAATTATGATCTAGCAAGTTGTGTTATCTTTATAATCATGTGAGTGCTTGTTTTCTTTATCATTATTTCTAATGATATTATCTTCAGTTTCAAATGCCATAAAAATCATATCTTCTCTATAGCCGTGTCATCATAAAAAAGCATAGAAAATTAAATTCTTTATTTCCTTGTTTAATTCTTTTATTCCAAGCCTAGAATTGAGGAGTCATTGGTAATTGTTCTTGGTCAATATGGAAGCTGGAAGGTTGGGCATGGGATTTTTGGGAGTGGTCTCCCATCCATGGTTTGTGAATTTTAGAGGTATTTTTGCAGCTAGAAGTGTTTATGTATGTGGAATGAAGAATTGGAGAGGGACCTTCGACAAAGTGGAGTTTTGTAGGAAAGATTGTTGTCGAGAAGACCAACGATATTGTGATTGATTTTAATTGTAGCTTGCTGTTTTAAATCTGATATAAATCAGATTTGTTGAGGTTTTCATCAGCCATAAGGCTGCATAGCTTTGTTGTTCCAAATTTCTTTGTAAGTTGCCAATAGTTGGAGAATTTTGTAATGAAATTTGATGACTAGTTTTCTTGAAATTCTTGTAGTTCAAGGTTTATGTTTGATTTGTATTTAATTATTGAAAGTTTGAAAGAAAGGACTTGTTGGTCCCTTTGAAATAAGGAATAGTGTTTAGTTGGTGAAAAAACAGAGGAAGGTTGTAGCTACAACTTGAATTGTAATGGTGATTTTGTTTAGCTTGTTGATGTAATGAATTTAGTTGAATAAAAAAAGAATCTTGTTGCAATCTTTGTTTGGATGATGTTTAATTTTGTGGGTAGAGAGTTTCCTGTGTGATTTATGTATGGAAGTCGATGTGTTTGAGCAAGAGGGAGTACCTGTTTGCATCAAGACATGGATACAAAAATCCAAACAAGGAGAAGTTTGGCCACCACACTAGGACATATATATTTACTTTCTATAATTGAACCTAAAGATTTTATTGAAGCTAGCAAAGACACACATTGGGTGAGTGCCATGGAAGAAGAATTAAATAAAATAGAGAAAAACAAACTTGGGAACTTGTCCCAAGACCCAAGGATAAAAATGTAATTGGTACCAAATAGGTGTTCAGAAATAACTTAAATGAAGATGGTCAAGAAGTAAAGAATAAAACAAGGTTGGTATGTAAAGTTTATGCTCAAGTAGAAGGGTTGAATTTGAAGAAACATTTTCCCTAGTTGCATGATTAGAGGCTATAAAGATGTTCTTAGCATTTGCTTGCCACAAAAAAATTAAAGTTTACAAAATGGATGTTAAATCAACATTCTTGAATGGACATCAAGAAGAAGAGGTATATATAAAACAACTTGAAGGATTTACCTTATCAAAAGAAAAGCACTATGTACTCAGACTCAAGAAATCTCTTTATGGGTTAAAACAAGCCCCTAGGACTTGGTACTGTAGATTGGACAAGTACTTACAAGAACAAGGGTTCAAAAGAGGTTTTGTGGAAATCAATCTATATTTTAAAATGGAAAATGATCATCAATTGATTGTTGTAGTATATGTGGATGATATTATCTTTGGAGGAAGCTATAGTAGAATGTGTCAAGACTTACTATTGAAAATGCAAAAAGAATTTGAAATTTCCGTGCTAGGTGAATTATCTTTCTTCCTAAGATTACAAGTCTCTCAATTTAATAAAGGAATTTTCATTTCACAGACTAAGTATGCTAAAGAAATGTTGAAAAATTTAGAATGGAGGATTGCAATCTTGTGAGTACACTAATGGTCATATGATGTAAATTGAGCAATAATGATGAATCTCCTAATACACATCAAACACTCTACAAATCAATGATTGGAAGTTTGCTTTATATGACAGCTTCAAGACCTAACATTATGTAGGCAGTTGAGATGGTAGCAAGGTTTCAAGTTGCTCCAAAAGAAACACGTGTAGGCAGTGAGAGGATATTCAAATACCTAAAAGGCACATTGGATTTTAGTCTTTGGTACCCAAGAGGTGAATAATTCACCTTAAAAGAATATATAGATGTTGATTGGGCTAGTAGTTTGGATGATAGAAAGAGTACTAGTGGTAGTGCATTCTTTTTGGGGAACAATCTTGTTTCATGGTTTAGTAAGAAACAAGCTTCAGTCTCTCTATCCACTGTTGAAGAAAAATATATAGCAACATCATCATGTTGTACCTAAGTTCTTTGGATGAGACAAACTTTGAAGGATATCAAAGTGGAATACAATCATACACTATCCATATTTCCAAGAATCTAGTGATGCACTCAAGGACTAAACACATTCCCATCAAATATCATTTTTTGAGGGAACAAGTAGAAAATAAACAAGTAAAATTGGAATATGTTACCACTAAAGAATATGTTGCAGATATATTTACAAAGCCTCTTCCCAAAGAGACTTTTGATTTTCTTAGGCAGAAGTTAGGGGTGATATCCTCTCCTTTCATTCATTAAGGATATATTTTTAAGGGGGTTCTCTTCATTGCACCATCTCATAGCTCTATGGACTCCTTTTTCATTGATGTCAAAAGGGGAGAAGTACAAAGATAGGGGGAGCAATAGAGACAGGGGCGCAACAAGAAAGGGAGATTGTTGGAATTGATTTTTTCATTGATGAGTTGGAGTAGTGGGCTGCCATTAATGACAAAAGGGGAGATTGTTGGAATTTATTTTTTCATTGATTTCAAAGGATTATGAGAGATAGTTGTAAATATTGTCATTGATATCAACAAGGAATTCGTTTTCTAAAGATTAATTGCCATTGATTTCAAATATGTGAAGGAAATCGGATGAACGATAAAGGCCAAAGGCCACTAATCGATGTCCAAAGATGAAGAAAAATCAGGTTTAAATCTCTATTGGCAAAGAGAAAATTGTACCATTTTAATGCATATGGCAACATCGGATTTGATTCATAAATGGGTCGACCCATGAGACAATATGAGAAGTATTTATTATATTTTAATTTGAAATATGGCCAACCCTTTATTGTGACTCCCTTGATAATATGGAATTACAAATTAAGTTATTATTTAACTCTGATCGACCATACTATATATTAACATCCAAGACTATAATGAAGGTGGGGCGATTAACATATTTTATGTTACAAAAAGGAGTGATTAAAAAGGAACAAATTCAATGATTAGAAAGTAGAATGTAGTCATTAATGAAGGACAATGATTAAGAATAGAAGAGGAAATGATTACATGTTGTGAAAGGTTGTGATTATTTACTCTCAAAAGGCAGCGATCAACTTTTTCAATAAAGGACATGACCATTTAGATGGATATCTCTTTTCAAAGAGATGTGTCTCCTCATTTAGTCATAAGGATATTAAAATGAAAAAGAAAGTATGGAGTGAAAAAAATTAAAGTGTGTGTGTGATAGGTGAAGAGTGAATAAGGAAGCAAGTGTGTAGAGCCAAAAGGATATATCATACAAACACAAGAAGAGTGTATGAAGAGAATATAGAAGATTTTTCAAAGGAAGATTCGTAAAGAGGAATACATGCAGATTTGAAGAAGAAAAGTATATGAAAAGGATGGAATTAAATTTGTAAGAAAGAGTATATGTATAATCATTTTTTATGAAAACATTATAAGAGTTTGTCATCCATTGGAGAAGCATAAAATTATATGTATATCATTTGTTGAAAGAGCAATTTAAGAAGGGGAAATTCTATGTCTACTTTAGAGGTTGGTGCCTCTAGTAGGTTGGTGTCTACAAATTTGAGAAATTGGAGTTTCTAAGGGGTTGGTGCCTCTAGTAGGTTGGTGTCTACAAATTTGAGAAATTGGAGTTTCTAAGGGGTTGGTGCCTACAAAATTTGTAAAAAAAAGGATTAATAAAAGCAATATTTTTTCATGGTTTTTCCCTCAAGGGTTTCCACGTAATTGTGCTGTTATTTTGTTGCTATTATTTGATTTTACATATACATGTGCTAATTTTGATTAAATCTTGGAGTGATTAAATAGGTTTTAAAAAGGTAAAAGAATATTGTTATACTAATTCACCCCCCTCTCAGTATAATTGTGTGTATCATATTTTAAGGGGGCATATACTCTACTTAATTGTGCATCCTTACATGCACTTTATCTATTTTCACCTTTGTAGTGCTTATTTATCTTTTCCCTTTGTGCCACTTGTCTATTTTATCCCTTAAGGTACATTTTATCTATGTCGTGTCTTCTCTTCCTCATGTGAGTGCTTGTTTTCTTTATCATCATTTCTAATGATATTGTCTTCAGTTTCAAATGCCATAAAAATCATATCTTCTCTATAGTTGTGCCAATCACTTTCATTGGATGAGCTATCATCTCTATAAGCATAGAGACTTTTCTTGTAATCAAAGGATTTCTTCATCTTATTGGTTTTATCATGCTTGTACCTATTTTTGTTTCCCTTTTTTTGTATAAATATGTTCTTCTTCATCACATCACTTTCTTTCAAATATGGGAATTTCTTAACAAAGTGTCCTACTTTTCCATAATTGAAACATTTCAATGGAATTTTTCTCTTGTTTCTATTTTTAACTTTTTTACAAAATAAGATTCTTCCTTGTTTGTTTCTTCCACAAAAAATTCACTTGGTATAGGCTTTTTTTTTTTGACCACTTTGTGGCTTTGAAGACTGCTTCATTTTTAGATGTATTGTCCTTTTCAATGATAGTGATGTATTGTGGATTATGCAGTGAGGATTCCATGTAGCTCATCAATGGTTAATATATTCAAGTCTTTTATCTCTTCTATAACATAAATTTTAGCATCAAATCTTAAGGGAAGAGATCTTAAAAAAAATTGTACTACTATTGATTCTTCTATTTTTCACCAAGACCCTTTATGGTATTGACTATCTCATCTACTCAAAGTAGATATGCAACAATATTTTCTTCATCCATCATCTTTAGACTCTCAAATTACCATAGATGGGTTTGAAGTTTTTCTTTCTATATTTTGTTGTCTCCCTCATAAATATTTTTTTAATTTATCCCACACATCCTTAGTAAATTTGAAATGCATTACTTTCACAAGTTATGATTCTGTTAATCCACACTAGATTGCATTCTTAGATTTAGCGTTGTTTTCACTTGCTTTCTTTCTTGTTGAATCCATTGGGGGAGTTGATGGAGCTTTGTATCCATTTACCACTGATTTCCAAATATCAAATCCAAGAGCATTTAAATAAGTTTCCATCCTTAATCTCTGAAAGATGTAATTTGTACCATCAAACAATGGAGCCTTATTAGAAGAGAATCCTTCTTGTCCACCCATGTGTTCTCTTTAGATCATTCTTCTAGTTTGTTAGACTAATTTCAAAAGAACTAGCTCTGATACCAATTGATGAGAACACAATTATACTGAGAGAGTGGGGGGGAGGGGTGGGGGGTGAATCAGTATAACAATATTCTTTTACCTTTTTAAAACTTATTTAATCACTTCAAGAGCACATATGTAAGATCAAATAATATCAACACAATAACAACGCAATTTATGTGGAAACCCTTGCGAGAGAAAACCATGAAAAATATTACTTTTATTAATCTTCTTTTTACAAATTTTGTAGGCATCAACCCCTAAGAAACTCCAATTTCTCCAATTTGTAGGCACCAACCTACTAATAAACTCTAATTTCTTCAATTTGTAGGTACCAACCTCCTAGAGGCACCAACCCCTATAATATGAGGCACCGGCCACCAAAGTAGACTAAGTATTTCCCCTTCTTAAATTTCCCTTTCAACAAATGATATACATATAATTTTATGCTTCTTCAATGGATGACAAACTCTTATAATGTTTTGATAAAAAATGACTATACATATTCTCTTTCTCACAAATTTAATGCCATCCTTTTCATATACTTTTCTTCTTCAAATTTGTGTGTATTCCTCTTTATAAATATGTCTTTGAATAATCTTCTATATTATTACACTCTTCTTGTGTTTGTATGATATATCCTTTTGGCTTTACACACTTGCTTCCTTATTCACTCTTTACCTATCATACACACACTTCTACTTTTTTTCACTCCATACTTTTTCATTTTAATATCCTTATGATTAAATGATGAGACACATCTCTTTGAAAATAGATATCCATTTAAATGGTCATGTCCCTTTATTGACAAAGTTGATCGCTGCCTTTTGAGAGTAAATAATCACAACCTTTCACAACATGTAATCGTTGCCTCTTCTAATCACTATCCTTCATTAATGACTGCATTCTACTTTCTAATCGCTGACTTTGTTCCTTTTTAATCACTCCTTTTTGTAACATAAAATATGTTAATCGCCCCACCTTCATTATAGTCTTGGATGTTAATATATAGTATGGTTGATCAGAGTTAATTAATAACTTAATTTGTAATTTCATATTATCAAGGGAGTCGCTAATAAAGGGTTGGCCATATTTCAACTTAAAATATAATAAATACTTCTCATATTTTCTCATGGGTCAACCCATTTATGAATCAAATCTGATGCTTCCATATGCATTAAAATGGTACAATTTTCTCTTTGCCAATAGAGATTTAAACCTTATTTTTCTTCATCTTTGGACATCGATTAGTGGCCTTTGGCTTTTATCGTTCATACGATTTCTTTCACATATTTGACATCAATGACAATTAATCTTTAGAAAATGAATTCCTTGTTGATATCAATGACAACATTTATAACTATCTCTCATACTCATTTGACATCAATGACAAAATCAATTCCAAAAATCTCCCCTTTTCTCATTAATGGAAGCCCACTACTCCAACTCACTACTCTCCCTATTTTGTTGCCCCCTGTCTCTGTTGCTCCCCCTATCTTTGTACTTCTCCCCTTTTGACATTAATGAAAAAGGAGTCCATAGAGCTATGAGATGGTGCAATGAAGAGCACCCCCTCAAAAATATCTCCTTAATGAATGAAAGGAGAGGATATCACCTCTAACTTCTGCCTATGAAAATAAAAAGTCTCTTTGGGAAGAGGCTTTGCAAATATATTTGCAACCTATTCTTTAGTGGTAACATATTCCAATTTTACTTGTTCCCTCAAAAAATGATATTTGATGGGAATGTGTTTATTCCTTGAGTGCATCACTAGATTCTTGGAAATATGGATAGTGGGTGATTGTATTCCACTTTGATATCCTTCAAAGTTTGTCTCATCCAAAGAACTTGGGTACAACATGATGATGCTGCTATGTACTTTTCTTCAGTAGTGGATAGAGAGTCTGAAGCTTGTTTCTTACTAAACCATGAAACAAGATTGTTCCCCAAAAAGAATGCACTGCCACTAGTACTCTTTCTATCATCCAAACTACTAGCCCAATCAACATCTGTATATTCTTTTAAGGTGAAGTCTTCACCTCTTGGGTACCAGAGACTAAAATCCAATGTGCCTTTTAGGTATTTGAATATCCTCTCATTGCCTGCACATGTGTTTCTTTTGGAGCAACTTGAAACCTTGCTACCATCTCAACTGTTTGCATAATGCTAGGGCTTGAAGCTGTCATATAAAGAAAACTTCCAATCATTGATTTGTAGAGTGTTTGATGTGTATTAGGAGATTCATCATTCTTGTTCAATTTACATTCTATGACCATTAGTGTACTCACAAGATTGCAATCCTCCATTCTAAAATTTTCAACATTTCTTTAGCATACTTAGTCTGTGAAATGAAAATTCCTTTATCAAATTGAGAGACTTGTAATCCTAAGAATGATAATTCACCTACCACAGACATTTCAAATTCTTTTTGCATTTTCAATAGCAAGTCTTGACACATTCTACTATAGCTTCCTCCAAAGATAATATCATCCACATATACTACAACAATCAATTGATGTCCACAACACCTCTTTTGAACCCTTGTTCTTGTAAGTACTTGTCCAATCTAGAGTACCAAGTCCTGGGGGCTTGTTTTAACCCATAAAGAGATTTCTTGAGTCTAAGTACATAGTGCTTGTCTTTTGATAAGGTAAATCCTTCAAGTTATTTGATATATACTTCTTCTTCTAGATGTCCATTCAAAAATGTTGATTCAACATCCATTTTGTAAACTTCAATTTTTTTTGTGGCAAGCAAATGCTAAGAACATCTTTATAGCCTCTAATCATGCAACTGGGGGAAATGTTTCTTCAAAGTCAACCCTTATACTTGAGCATAAACTTTACTTACCAACCTTTCTTTATTCTTTACCACTTGACCATCTTCATTTAAGTTATTTTTGAACACCTATTTGGTACCAATTACATTTTTATCCTTGGGTCTTGGGACAAGTTCCCAAGTTTTGTTTTTCTCTATTTGATTTAATTCTTCTTCCATGGCACTCACCCAATGTGTGTCTTTCCTAGCTTCAATAAAATCTTTAGGTTCAATTATAGAAAGTAAATACACAGGTCCTGGTGTGGTGGCCAAAATTCTCCTTGTTTGGATTTTTATATCCATGTCTTGATGCAAACAAGTACTCCCTCTTGCCCAAACATATCCACTTCCATACATAAATAACATAGGCAACTCTCTGCCCACAAAATTAAACATCATCCAAACAAATATTGCAATAAGATTCTTATTTTATTAAATGGAATTCATTACATCAACAAGCTAAACAAAATCACCATTACAATTCAAGTTGTATCTACTGTAATGCCCCACCACGCAACCCTAGAGGAAGTTGCAATTAACTACTCAAACGTACTAATTTTTTTTATTTATTTATTTAAGAACAATTAACATGCAAGCTCACTGCCCATTGCAACAACCTCTAAGGTTACGAGATTGAGATTACTTTAAAACCCAAACAAGAAACATGAATTGAAACCAAAGCATTAATTACTTAAAGAATTCAGAACGGCTACATTCCATACATGATAAAATTACATCAAAGGCATAAGAGATACCACATGTTTCCAATAATATAATTTACAATACGATTACAACACTCATTCCCTGAATGAGGTAAATCCAATAAACAAGGTTACAAATTACATCTTCCACCTCAATACAAATGAGAGGTAATAAATTACAAGTTTCCAACTGAAATGAATAAAGCAAGAAATGAAACTGAATCCCATGAGCTCTCCAACTGGAAATCTCGTCGACACGAACAAGAAGATGACCCTACAGATTAAGGTGCACGTTCCACCCAACCATGTGATACCCGAAGGATCACCCCCCGTGTTAGGAGATAGTAACAAGGAATTCCTATACAAGACCATCTACCTCTAGACATAGGCTAATACATAACTGAACTGAAACAAATACAAATACAATGACACTTAACACAATGGTTACAATGCTTCCAGAGAACAAAGATCATCTTCGCAGTACAACAAACTGACTTCTGGTTGACATAGAGAGAGTTTCACACATCATTTGCTATGAGTTACCCTGGCTCAACATTCCCAGGCTATCGGACCCCCATTCTAGGTTACCCTGGCTTGCCTCTACCAGCCGCTGGACCCTCATACAAACTGTGCTTCTCGTCTCATCTCAAGCCTTGATAAGTGCATGAGTCATGAGAGAGGCATTAATTATCTTATTTAGTCTGAGAGTTTTTCATTATTTCTTTTTAAGTTATCACTTACTTAAACCCTAAGTGAGTTACCTTGGCGCCCCTTTGTGTGCCGGACCCCCACATAGAGCCACTCTCCTATCGAAAACACACACACGGTACAAAACCACAATTTAATGGGTAAACTAGATAAGACAACCACTCCAATCCAAGGAGGCAACAAATAAAGGAAACTCACTCCAAACACTGGAGGCTACAAAACACATAATCCACTCTTTCCAAAGGAGGCACAAACCACTTCAGCCACTCCTAAACCAAAGGAGGCACAAACCATCCCTGTTCATGAAAACTGAGTGAAACCACATGATACAACTATACGCACTACCCAAGACAATCCAAAGGTTGGCTAACATTTTACGACAACCCACACAATTAACTGAAAAGCCCCATCTGGAAGACTTACATAAACAAATGACTCAATTGCCCAACATCGAGAATGAATGAAAACATCACTTAGAAAGCATTTTAGGCAACTCAATAACTAATGTTAGGATTTCCTAAATCCAAGCCAAGCAATGATATAGTGCATGTAATCAATTAAATAATTAACATTATTTGCACATACTCAAAAGTAAATCAAATCACTTTGGCAACATTAAGGAATTTAAAATTAATAATTTAATTCCATTTGTTCAATCATACACAATGATTAAAATCAATCTTTTTAAATAAAATATTTATTATAAAATCCACTTTTTAAATAAAATCATTTATTATAAAAACAACTTTTTGCTTCTACTAAAGTAACAATAATCATCTTAAATAATTTATATTTAGATATAAATACATATATTAAATATACATATAAAAGTATATACTTAATGTATATACCAATATATATACATATTTAAATATATATATTAAAATAATAATAATATTTAAAAAAAAATAAAAAAATATTTGTATATGTAAATATATATACATATATATATATATATTTATATAATATATATTATATATATTTATATAATATATATATATATATTATAATATATAATAATATATATAATATATATATAAACATATATAAAAATTTATATATATATAAAAACTATTTCAAAAAAAACAAAACCTAATCTAAAGTTGTGCAGCCTAGAAGCTGGGCTGCAGCCCCTGCTGGGCTGCTACGCAGCCTCCCACGCAGGGTTGGTTGCTATGCAGCTAGGGGTTGCTGCCTGTGGGGGCAGGGCTGGGCGCTGCGTCCACAACCAATGCCTCCCATGCAGGGTTGGCTGCTATGTAGCCTCCCCCTGCTAGGGGTGCACTGTGTGGGTAGTGCAATTGCCTGTGAAGGCAGTGGCACTGCCTCCACAGCGCCTCCCATGGGGCGGCGGTGGGGGCAGTCCCCAACCCTCCCCCTTTTACTCTTAAAAAATTTAAATCAATTTTTTTTATATATAAAAAAATCAACAACAACAAAAAAGAAGATTTTTCCTGTGTCTGGTCTTTTTCCCATAACACAAAAAAATTATTTAACATATAGGTATATATATTGCAAAATATATATGTATAAATATATATATATATATGTTTTCATTTTAGAGACTATTTGGGCAAATTTTCAACAGGAAGAATACATAAGAAGAATTCTTTTGGCACAAATTCATGATTCCAAATTCAGGAAAATTCCTAAATTCTCATATAGAAATTTAAATGCTTTTCTTTTGTTTCCTCTTTCATTTTCTATTGTTTAACTTGGAATTTTCAGCTGAAAGAGATTGTTTTTCTTCAAGAAATCTAAATGTTTTCAAGATTTTGACAAGGTTTTCAAATTTGTTTTCCAAACAAGCTTTCAATATTGAAGATCCTAAATTTCAAAACAATAAACACAAACAAGAAAGAACCTGCTGGAAACTTGAAGGAGAAAACTAAAGTTGAGATGCAATTTCCAAATTCTTCCAAAGCTTTTTCCAAAAATCTTCACCCCCAAATCAAACAATGCATCCCCCAAACAAGAATACCTTCATTTTCTTTTTAACAACAATTTCTTTCAAGCATGAAAAACTTCCTCAAATTTAGTCAACTTACCTAAAATATCCCATCCACCAAAGTTATTGCATTTTTGGAGATATTTTTGAATTTTTAAATTTAAAACCAAAATTGCTTTTCAAAAAGGATTTAACACTTTTAAAAATTTCTTTTTCAACAAAGAATTTTAAACTTTAATAATTCCTTTTCAAAAGCATTTGAAACTTT
This sequence comes from Sequoia sempervirens, assembly GCA_007258455.2. Taxonomy (NCBI): domain Eukaryota; kingdom Viridiplantae; phylum Streptophyta; class Pinopsida; order Cupressales; family Cupressaceae; genus Sequoia; species Sequoia sempervirens. The sequence goes on along the minus strand of VDFB02027576.1, from coordinate 27,841 downwards.
TTAAAATTTCCTTTTCAAAAGAATTTACAACTTTTAAAATTTCATTTCCAAAAATAAATTAACACTTTTAATTCCCAACATGGATAACTTAATTCATTTCAACCTAATTAATTTAATTAATCAATAAAAAAAATCTAATCCAATATTAGCTCATTTTATTAATTAATTAAATTAATTAATAAATTAAATAACATTTATAACATTATAACTAGATAAATTTAATAAACAACTTAAATACATAAAGCCATTTATTTACTTTTTTTTTAACTTGCAATTTAAATGAAATCAGGGAGAGATGAACAACAAGAAGTAACTTAACCCGACTAAAACCCGACGACACACTATGACTAGGGTGATGACTTAGCACAAAAAACCTAGCTACTATCTCCTAATCGAATACCATTGGCCAATGGACACGCTCAAACCTGTGAAATCAGGTAGAGTCGATGTCCTGTACCTGTCAACCTGTGAACAAAGAGTATATCAAACATGCATATATATATATATCATTATAAAACACACCGTGGAGAGGAAATCCAGGAATCGTAGGGCGCTCGCAAGCGAGTGGTACAATCCCGTCCCCTTCACCAATACAAAATTACTAACTGACGAATCTAACATTAATAAAATAATCAAAAGCATAAAGCATCATTAATTCAAATATCTGCTAAGTTAATCCAAAAAATGCCATAATGATAACATCAGAGTAAAATACCATCACATCAAAATATAACATTCACATCGCTTTACAGTTTGCGATCAAATAGCAACCAAGTACCAAAGTCACAACATAAACATAAACAACATAACAAAGAAGAACACTGCCGATCAAAAGAGCCAAAATGGAGGGGTGTTACATCTACAACCTTCCTCTGTTTTGTCACCAGTTGAACACTATTCCTTATTTCAAAGGGACCAACAAGTCCTTTCTTTCAAACTTTCAATAATTAAATACAAATCAAACATAAAGCTTGAACTACAAGAATTTCAAGAAAACTAGTCGTCAAATTTCATTACAAAATTCTCCAACTATTGGCAAATTACAAAGAAATCTGGAACAACAAAGCTATTCAGCCTTATGGCTCATGCAATCCTTAAAAAATCTGATTTATATCATATTTAAAACAAGCTACAAATAAAATCAATCACAATATCACTGATCTTCTCCACAACAATCTTTCCTACAAAACTCCACTCTGTCGAAGACGCCTCTCCAATTCTTCATTCAATATACACAAACACTTCTAGCTACAACAATACCTCTAAAATTCACAAATCATGGATGGGAGACCACTCCCAAAAATCCCATGCCCAACCTTACAGCTTCCACATTGACCAAGAACAATTACTAATGACTCCTCAATTCTAGGCTTGGAAGAAAAGAATTAAACAAGGAAATAAAGAATTTAATTTTTTATGCTTTCTCTCCAACTTCCAATTCCAATGCCTAAGAAAGCATTTGCTGGAATGTTCTTTGAAAAGGAAAAAAATAATAATAATAATTTGCATAAACAACTTGCCAACAAGTTGTAACCAAATTATTTATTAAATGTTGGCTTGCATTTTTAATTTATTCACCAATAACATGAAAAAGCAAACAAAAGGAAAAATTAAATAAAATCATTTTTTTGGTTGATGTTGGATAGCTTGTTTGCTTGGGATGCTCTTGCATCAGACACGTCGGGTATGAAATTTGTGAGCATAGGCTCACAAAGGTGGAGTTGAATAGTTGAACTACTCTTACAGGTTGAATGCAACCTACAGTGAACTCCATCACTGGGATAAGTGCACAAGATTAATTCTTTTTCCTCCTCTTCCAACACCATGTTGGAACAACTGTCATCTTCCTCCCACAATTCCATTCACCACACTTCTCTCCTCTCGTGGATTCACATCCACCATGTGTCCTCCTCCTCCACCAAAGTATTTCTCCTCTCCTCTCCTTCATGGGATCCAACCCACTAGTAACTGACCTCCGCCAAACTCTCATGTCACTATAACACAGTTTGTTGTAGACAAATCTTCATCAAATACCTTATAAAAATTGAAGATTTCCATAGGTTCTTCTCCAGATTCTTCAACCCTAACTACCTCAAATGGAAGTACAAAAGCATCATCAAGATATGCAATAAGGTTTACCTCTTCATTCGCTGCTACAAATTCACCATTGAATGCATCATTAACTTCTACCTCCTTCATTGTGATGTTTGTCTTCTCGCTTTCAATTGCTGCAATCTTTTCCAACCATTTAATCTCTACTGCCAAAATCTACGACTTCAAGTCATCCTATTCCTCATCCTTCACAACAATCTCTTTGCATTCCATTTCTACATCTTCATTTTTCTTCTCTTTGACTACCTCTGTTGCAGGCTCTTCACTATTCATTCCATCCTCATCTTCTTTCCTTGTCTTTTTGTTTACTCAGTTGTACCTCCAATTTTTCCAGTTTATCAAATTGCTTGTTTATATTTTCGATCATCCTCCATGTCTTGTTTTCTTCATACCATCTCCATGCTTCCGAAATCACAAGCTTCTTCCTTATGACTATACCCATCTCAACTGCTGCAATCTTTCACAATTCTCACTTCATGCTTTGCAATCTATCATCACACTCTCAATCTACAAAACAAATTCTTTAGCGACTCCCTAGCTCTTGATTGCTTAAGGCTTCTCTACCTGCAACAATCCTCACAAGCTCTCCACAACCGCTTCATTCTCCCACAGGTCCTGGTGGATCCTCTCCACTCTCAAGATCCCCTGCTCTGATACCAAATGATGCAAGTAGGTAGTCCCTCTTTCCCAAACACATCCACTTCCACACACAAATCACACAAGCAACTCTCTGCCCACAAAATTAAACATCATCCAAACAAAGATTGCAACAAGATTCTTATTTTATTCAACTAAATTCATTACATCAACAAGCTGAAACAAAATCACCATTACAATTCAAGTTGTAACTACAACCTTCCTCTGTTCTGTCACCAGCTGCACATTATTCATTATTTCAAAGGGAACAAGTTCTTTCTTTCAAACTTTCAATAATTAAATAAAAATCAAACATAAAGCTTGAATTGCAAGAATTTCAAGAAAACTAGTTTTCAAATTTCATTACAAATTCTTTAGCTATTGGAAAATTACAAAGAAATATGGAACTACAAAGCTATGCAGCCTTATGGCTGATGAAAACCTCAACAAATCTGATTTATATCAGATTTAAAATGACAAGATACAACAAGTAAAACCAATCACAATATCATTGGTCTTCTCCACAACAATCTTTCCTGCAAAACTACACTTTGTGGAAAACCCCTCTCCAATTCTTCATTCCACACACATAAACACTTCTAGCTACAACAATACCTCTGAAATTCACAAACCATGGATGGGAGACCACTCCCAAAAATCCCATGCCCAACCTTCCAGCTTCCACATTCACCAAGAACAATTACTAATGACTCCTCAATTCCAGGCTTGGAAGAAAAGAATTAAACAAGGAAATAAAGAATTTAATTTTTATGTTTTTTGTCCAACTTCCAATTCCAACACCCAAGAAAGCATTTGTTGGAATGTTCTTTGAAAAGGAAATAAAATAAAATAATAATTTGCATAACCAACTTTCCAACAAGCTATAACCAAATTATTTATTAAATGTTGGCTTGCATTTTTAATTTATTCACCAACAACATGAAAAATCAAACAAAAGGAAAAATTAAATTTTTTTTTTTTGGTTGATGTTGGATAGCTTGTTTGCCTGGGATGCTCCTGCATCATGTCTCCAATAACTAAGTTTTCTGGATGCTTTTTTTGAAAAAATCTTGATGGTGTTTTAGGTGTCTTTGTTGGTGTCGTAGATCTCTCATGTTCAATTTCTTCCTCTTCTTCTTTGCAACTTTCTTCTTCTTCATGATCAACTTCTTGAGTTATCTCTCCTCGATGCATGTTATCATCTATACGAACATTTCTACTTTCAATGATTTTGTGTAACCTTTTATTGTAGCACCTGAAAGCTTTGCTTCTTGAAGAGTAGCTAAGAAATATCCTTTCATCAAATCTAGTATCAAACTTGCTAATTTTTCTTCATCTCTCTTTATATAGTACTTGCTACCAAACACTTTAAAGTACTTAACTCTGTCAGTTCTACCTTTCTAAAGCTCATATGGAGTCTTATTATGATTGACTTTGATTTGTGCTCGATTTAGAATATAAACTACTGTATGCACTGCTTCTCTCTAGAATGAGTTTGATAACTTGGAATCATTAATCATGGTTCTTGCCATTTCTTGTTCTGTTTATTTTTTCTCTCCACAACTCCATTTTGTTGTGGTGTTCTTGTAGCTGAAATCATTAAGTAAATCTAGAGTAATCATTAATTAACAACATAAATTAACTTTCACCTAGCATACTCTTTGATCGGGTTGGTCCACAAAGGTCTATATGGATGATCTCCAATGGTTTAGATGTTGAATACTCCTTTGATTTGAAGCTAAACCATGTTTGCTCCCCTAGTTGATAGTGATTGCAAATGGTATTTGAGGGTTTTGAGATTTTTGGCATATCTCTTACCGCCTATGTATTATTGATCTTGACAAGATTGTCAAAGTTGACGTGTCCCATCCTTCTATGCCAAAGCCAACTTTCATCTTCTTTTGACATAAAACATTTTTTACCTCTATTTTCATTTATGATGTAGAGATTATAAGTTGTCCTATATGGTTCGGCTATCAATCCTCCTTGATTTTATATCCCTCTATATGAAATGAGAGAGTATGACATTGATCACATAACTGGCTTACACTTAGAATAATGTGCTTTAATCCTTCAACATGTAAAATATTCTTCATCTTTTTTCTTCCATTGTTTAGACTAATAATTCCTTTTCCAACAATATTGGTCGTAGCATTATCCCCAAAACTCACTATACCTCCATCTATGTTCTTCAATGTTAGAAATTTACTTTTGTCACTAGTCATGTGACATGAACAACCACTATCTACATACCATTTTTATCCATTATCTTGAGCATGCAGGGCAGTTTCTATTAACATGGATCTTTCTTATTTTTCCATACTTTTGAATTCTTCTCCTTTTATTCCACAAGGATGTCTTTCTTTGGATGATCTACAAAAATAGTTCTACAAAATCGTGCTATATGTCCATAGTTATTGCATTTATAACATTCAATATTGTAAAGTAGAGTAGTAAAAGAATTGCAATTCCTTCTATCCAACTTAGAGGTATTCTTACCCCTTTTCCAACCAAATTTTTTCATATGAGATCTATAATTTATTGTCTTGTGACCAAAATGATTGCATGTGAAACAATAACCAATGAAAGGATGATGGAACTTAGTCATCTGTGCTTGTCTTGTGGAAATAATTTTTTGAATGTATTCTCTTTATTCTTTTGATATGTGCTCAGTTTTGATGCAACATGGCTTTCTTTTGCTTTGCTACATTCTCCTTTGATGGGACTTGTGCATCAATATAACTCTTTGGTTTTTTCTTATTTTTTTCTACTTGTGGCTTTTTCTTTGCTCTCTTCATAACCAGACTAGATTTTATAGATGACGATCCTTGTTCATTATGATATTGTTTAAAATGTCAATGCTCTTTTCAAACTTGAGACTTTTGATTAATTTGATAGTAGTTTCGTTTAATTCCTCCCTTAGAGAGATAATCTCATATTCTAGTCTTCCATAATTTTCTTCTTTTACCCTTAATTGAGATCTAATCTCTTCTTTAATTCGCTTAGCTTCCTCAATTTGAACTTTCAAATCTATGACTATCTTTTTAGATTCCTCAAGTATTCTGGCCTTTGATTTACATTCTTCTTGAAACAATAGGTTATACTTTGAATTCTTCTTTCTAAGTCTCTCAATTTCTTCTATAGCACGATACAGTTTTCCCTCAAAGCTATCTTCATCATCTTCATTATCAAATTTAGTCTTCTCTTCCTCATGTGAGTGCTTGTTTTCTTTATCATCATTTCTAATGATATTGTCTTTAGTTTCAAATGCCATAAAAATCATATCTTCTCTATAGCTGTCCCAATCACTTTCACTGGATGAGCTATCATCTCTATAAGCATAGAGACTCTTCTTGTAATCATAGGATTTCTTCATCTTATTGGTTTTATCATGCTTGTAACTATTTTTGTTTCCTTTTTTTTTTGTTGTATAAATCTGTTCTTCATCACATCACTTTCTTTCAAATATGGGCATTTCTTAACAAAGTGTCCTACTTTTCCATAATTGAAACATTTAAAATGGAAATTTTCTCTTGTTGTTTCTATTTTTAACTTTTGTATAAAATAAGATTCTTCCTTGTATGTTTCTTCCACAAAAATTTCACCTGCCATAGGTTCTTTCTATTTTGACCACTTTGTGGCTTTGAAGACTGCTTCATTTTTATATGTATTGTCCTTTTCAATGATAGTGATGTATTGTGGCTTATGCAGTGGGGATTCCATGTAGCTCATCCATGGTTAATGTATTCAAGTCTTTTATCTCTTCTATAACATAAATTTTAGCATCAAATCTTAAGGGAAGAGATCTTAAAAAAATTTGTACTACTATTGATTCTTCTATTTTTCACCAAGACCCTTTATGGTATTGACTATCTCATCTACTCAAAGCAGATATGCAACAATATTTTCTTCATCCATCATCTTTAGACTCTCAAATTACTGTAGATGTGTTTGAAGTTTTGCTTTCTTTATTTTTGTTGTCTCATTCATAAATATTTTTTTAATTTATCCCACACATCCTTAGTAGATTTGCAATGCATTACTTTCACAAGGGTAAAAGCACAAACCTGTGTCACACTTTATAAAGGAATCGGCCAACAACAAAAAAATTTCTGAACTTCAACCACATAAAAGTGGTCTTTATGTTTTGAATTTCAAAGTGGTGTAAACTAATGAAATGTAGAACTTTTGGTGTAGTTTATTCCTGTAATTTTTAAAATTTAAAAAAAAATTGTTTTCATTATGTTTTTATCAATTTAAGGACAAATTTTGGAATGCTGAAAATTTCATAAAAGAGTGACTTCACGAGCCGTCAAGAAACAAATTGAAAAAAACTCCATTTCTCCCTTTTTTTTTCCAAATAGGTAACTTCAATATCTTGTGCATGGAAAAAAAATTCACATTTGATGTATATTTTTCTCGTAATAACATTTTAAAGTCAAACATGTCAGAATTTGACAGTTTTCATGGATCGTAAACTAATTTCAATTTTTTTAATCATTTTCAGAAAAAACAAAACATACCCTTTTGAAGTAGACTCTCTCCTCTTGTGCCCCATATAAGATTTAAAACATTTTAATAAGTTTTACTATCTTTTTTTAATATCTAATCAACCTCTTTTTTAATTTTTAAAACCTACTTGCATTATTTTAAAAATAAAATATATTAAAACTAATCACAATATTATAAAAATTATATATTTGGATTATGCACTTTGAGCTCTACAAAAGTGTATTTTTATTTTTTGCAGAAAGATCAATCTGACTAGAGAAATACTTTGTCAAAGATGAATGTTTCAGAAAATTTTGAGAAATGATGAGTTGGCTGCCATGTAGGATGCCAACTAGGCATTTTCGATCGAGAAGGTTTTGGCCAAAACCTTCTCGGTCGGTATTGGGTTGGCCGAAAAGCTATCAGCCGATAAGAACTCAGCAGAAAATGACTGAAAAAAAATTAAAAATTCTTTCTAATTTCTCAACTTAAGAAAATTCAAAAATAATAGATATTTCCAAATATTCGACTATTTTCGATTAAAGAAGGTTTATTTCGACATTTTAGAGGTTTATAATTTCAAAAATTTAGAAGACTTATTTCGCCAAAAGAAAAGGCATTTGGACAATAGGAGAGCTATTTTTAAGGTATCTATTGATCTTCAACTTATTTAATTGATTATGTTTTTATGAAAAATGCATTTGAAGTTTGTTTTCACTATTTTTTTTTATTTAAATATTAACATCAAAGAAATATTTGTAAAAATATATTTATAAAGAATTGTATAGAAAGAAGATTATTTTATTTTATTTACATTATTTATTGAACAATTATTTTATTTATTTAAAAATTGTTTGAATATGAATGCATTTGTTGTTTTCACTATTTAAATTCTTAGATTTCATTATTATTGATCACCAATTCTATGTTCTTCCATTCTTGTTCTTACATGTCCTCCTTAAATACCTATGTTTTATTAAATTTACCTTTGCCTTTACTTTTATTTCCAATATATATACATAAAATTAGCATACTTATGAAATTAGTAAATTTATATAAAAAACATCAAAGATATCATTATCAAGAAGTTTATTTTTTATTTATTTATTTGAGAATTATATATAATTTTAAGTGTCTCTTATGTAAAATTATATATTTATAAAGAATTATTTCAAGAGAATTATATATAATTTTATTTGAGAATTATATAGAATTTTATACACATGTATGTATTATTCAATTAAAAATATTTTATGTTTTGCATGTTTATGTTTATTAAAGACTTTTGTTTAAATATTTTATGTTTATGTTTTGCATCTAGTTACAAGCTTTTTAAAATATTTATGCTATATTACTTGTACATGTTTCATGGAAAGCTCATGTGTGTACAAATTTGTATGTAGGCACGAATTCAAATTTGAGTGCAAGTGATGGAAAATCCAAGGACTAGATCGAGGAAGTATGATTGAACACGAGTAAGACAAAGAAAGAGAAAAGCGGATGAAGGAACATCTACTGAACAACAACCCATGGAAAATATTGATGATCAAGGTGATGTACAGGTACAAGAACAAACTAAACCTAGTACTAATATAAATTTTTTGGACTATGGTATGGAAAATCTGATGGAGATGGATGAAGATTCTCTTTTCAATAATATTTCATCTGAAGATATGTTATCTGAAAGCACATTAAAATTACACTCTAAAAAAATATGGGATGAATTTTTTGAAGAGAAATCTCTAATTGGAAGAACACAGTTAGTTGCAAAGTTATTTAGACGAAAATAAATGACCCCTGTTTTGGAGTTGTTAGGGGTTGATAATAGGAAAAGGTCATCAGATTTAAAACAAACAATTGTTGAAAACCTGCAAGAAGCATTGGAATGTATTGAAAAGAAGAGTCGATCTAGTGATTTAAGTGCTTCACGTAGAGCGTTGATGAATGTAATTTCTAGTAAGAAATTATCACATAGAAGACAAGTTCAAGCAATTTCTAAATTTCTAAATGTTTCTAGGAGAACTGTTCAAAGGTATATTGAAAAGATAAATGAAATAGATGGAAAAATTGAGAAAAATTGGGTAAATATTTGTAGGGTTCCTCAAAAAGATAGAATTTTAGAAGATGTAAAGAAACAAGTAGTTGAATATTGGACCACCCATTCTCGTGTTTCTTCCAATAGAAGGGATACTATACAAATAATAGGTGATGATGGTACAAAAATTTCTCATCCAAACCATTTTATAGATACAACACAAAGTGAACTTTTTGAAGCATTAAAACAAGAATTTTCAAATGTGAAGATTTGTCAAAGGATGTCTGAAACACTACGATCATCATTTGTATGTATAAATAAAGTACGTGAAACTTTTTTTCAAAATCACGTTGAATTTGATCTACACCTAAAATCATATAGAAAAGTTATGGCAACAACTGATCAAAATTTAGCCATCCCTAAAAGCACAACACAATTTGTGAAGTCTCTTCTATGTGAAAAATCAGAAAATTCGAATGAATTCAATGTTTAGTGTCTAAAAAATGTATGTAATGATTGTGGAGATTTGAAGAATATTTTATATGTTGACAATAATGAAATGCAAGTTACTTGGAAGAGATTTGAATATGAGACATACTTAACGAAGTCAGGAGTTGAGGCCAAAAAAATTGTTCTCAAAGAGAGTGGATTGCCTTACAATGAATTCATGAGTAAATTTCACAATATCATATATCCACATATCCAACATTGTCATGGTGCAAGATGGCAAGCTAAGCAATTTCGTGATTCAAAGAATTGTTTTCCACCAGGTTGTATTCTCTCTATTGTAGATTTCTCTGAGAACTATACATTTAGTCCTCAAACTAAGATCCAAAGTCAATATTATCATTCAGAGCAAGTTGCAATCTTCGTGCAAGTTTGCTACAAGCATGTAGAGTTAGCGGTCGATGGAATACAAAGTAGCAAAGATGATAGAATTATCATCAAAGAGGTTCACTTTTATATTAGTGATGATACGAATCATGATAGAAGCTATGTAGCTCATTGTTTCAAAATGTTTTTTGAAGACCTAAGACGACGTGGCATAAATCAAGAACAACACTGGATATGGTCTGATGGATGTGCTGGTAAGTACATTGTTTTTTAATTTATATTTACTTTTAACTTTGAGACTTAAATTGTTTGATTGCTTAAATCTATATATATAATTACTTTTTTGAAGCTAATTTGGTTTTCAAGTGTTTAATTATTTGTAACTTCACAGGACAATTTAAGTTTGCAAAAGCTTTTGTTTGGTTAAGCAATCAACATGCTAGACGCAACACCAAATTTTTATGGAATTTTTATGAGTGGACATGGAAAATGAGAGCACGATGGAGCAGGAGCATGTGTGAAGCGTGCACTTCGTCAACATGAACTTGCTGGTATGTAAAGTTTTCACCATATATATATATGTCCAATTTGGCTTGATATTTTTTAAAAGATTAGATATATATATTTAAAAACTAAATTAAATTCTTTTAAGTTCCTTGAAAGTAATAGGTGACAAATTGTGCCAACTTGTGTGTAACTTGTAGGTAATGCCATACATAATGCAAACAAAATTGTTGAATGGTGCAAAAGTCATTTTTTTGCTCGTGACTCAACATACAACACACAATATTTTTGGGAAGTTACAGGTACATGTCTAGTCAAAATTTGTTAAAAATTTGAATTTCAAAGTTCAAGTACATACATGATTTCAAATTGAATTTTCAAGTTTGAATTTAAATAGATATTGATTGATCAAATCCTTATAATTGTCAAGCAATTCATGGTATTAGAAATCTGCATCAAATCATGACAACGGGGAGTAGTAGGCCTTATGCAATTAATGTGAGAGAAAAGTCATGTTTTTGTGTTGATTGCATTGAGGACAATGCAAATATTGATCAATGTGGGAATATTAGAGATGGGTATGTTTCACAATGGGAAATGAAACAATTAATATCAATGCCTCCTTTTGCTGAAGATGACAATGTCAATGTCTACGATCCACTATATTTAGCTGATTACGAACGTGTATCTGATTTAGTTGTTACATGTATGGAAATTGATTAATTTAGTTAAAATCAAGATTTAAATTTATATATATATATATATTCTATGTTTAAGTAAGTTTCAAATATAAAATATAAATTTTTACAACTTAAATGTATAATTTACTTTATGTATATATGTGGTGTGTGTACAGGAGATATTTTCGCTGTAGTTGCAGATCCTGAAAATGCGGAAGGTGTAGATTACTATTTACTAAGATGTACACAACCAAAAAACAAATTGGTTGAATCGATGACAAATGGTGATGGACAAGAGTATCCCATTTGATCAGTCATTATTGAAGGTACATATTATCAACAAATAAAGATAGATAAAAATGGTATTATATTTGTTGATTATAGGCTAGGACAAAGGTTCTACATTACAGTCACTTAGTTTTGGCAACAAAAATAAATTTAGAAACTTTACCTAAAAGAGGACGTGCCAAACAAAAGTGGAGGTTTCCTATTGAAGATCATGAAAAGATTTTAGAGATAATTAAAGATAGAGAGGATCCAAATTTTATTTACTAGGAGCTTTAAGTTGTTTTTTGGATATATGTACACATTTATGACTCTAGATCTATAATATATATTTGTATTGATTGGACATGTGACATGATTTAGAATGGGTTTTTTTTAGAATGTGACATATATGTTAGATCATATATATGCTTGATACAAAACCAAGTGACTTTAAAAATGTTTTCATTTACATTTTTCCTAAATTCCTTTAAATCATCTAAATTTCCAAATTGCATTTTTACATGTTGGACATGGTTCATTCTTTTAAGTTCACTCAAGAATCTCTAGAAATTCCTTTATATCATCTCTAGATTCCTTGATTGTATTTTTATGTTTGACATGGAATTTTAAAATTTCACTTTCAAATCTTTGAATTTAAATATTTGTTCAACTCCACTTATATACATGAGCTAGATTGAATATATGTGTGTGTGTGTGTGTGTGTGTGTGTGTGTGTGTGTGTGTGTGTGTGTGCAATAATTTGTACAAAACCTAGTTTATGTTCCAATTTTGCATTTAAATTTAAATGTTCCATGGAATTCTTAAGTTCACATGAATCTTTCATTTCATTTGAACATTCAACTCCAAAAACTTATATAATTATCTAGTTGATTTGGTGTTTGAGTGGTGAAGAATCTAGACATAAATGTTGTCTCTAGTTTTCTTTATTTTTTATACATTACTAATGCACAACATTCAATAATTTTAAATGATCATCTGGATTTTCATGTATCCTAATCATCACATCCTAATTTTATTATTTTCATCAGGGTAAGCATCCCTCATCCTAATCATCAAGTTAAGATCACTTTATCAAGTAATAACCCATTTAACCATAATCATCCTAGAATCATTTAAAAATTATCCATCTAGATCCATCTCAACCATACATCCATTCTCCATCCTTAATAAAAAATCATCACTTGAACATCAAAATTTGGTTACTTGGTCTCAATCTAGTCCATACATCATATTGTCCTTTTGTCATCACCCAAAGCTTTCAACATCTAGGGACCTTATCCTTAATCTGGACTATCATCCATTTCAAATCCAATCTCCTAATAAAAAATCACTTGACCTTATAATTTGATTTCATCTATAATCCAAATTTGCTTAAGAACATTAGCTCCTATCTTTTAAGTATAGTTATTAAATCCATTTTGTTAATGTTAGATTGTATCCAGGTTCTCTTGGTTTGGTCTTTCTTGTTCACCTCAAGGTGCATTGGAATATATGAACATTGTAGTGAATCATAGTGATGGTGTTTGGGGTGCTTGAGATAGCTACATTTTGGCATCAATTTAACTTTGTTTACCATGTATAGCTTGAGACCATGTATGTAATGGTCCATCTTTCTAGTACAATTAAATATGGATTGATCAATTTTTAATTTATATAGAATTGTCATCCAGGAAGATCTAGATCTACTTATATTAAATGTGCATAACTTTCAAGATTTAAATATATCAATTTCCAATTGCATATATATAAATGTTCCACATGGAATTCTTAAACTTTCAAGACTAGAAATTTGATTTCATTTACATTCAACTCCACTTATAGCTTACATGCTTTCTTTGAATTATATGGAATTCTTAAGTGAACACTTTCAAATATATATATATATATATATTTGATTTCATTTACATTCAACTGGACACAAGTATAGCTCATCATCTAGTTCAAGAATTCTTTGCATGCACATTCAAATGAACATGTGTATTAGATTATATGGAATTCTTAAGTTCATGTATAACATGATATATGCATAGTTTAAATGTATTTAACCTAGACTGACTTTAAAAATGAACATTTAGAGCTTTAAAGAATTCAAGAACTATCATCTATTTCCAATTGCATTTTTATGTTCTACTTTAAAATATAGCATTAATCTCAAGCATATTTGCATTCAATTTTTTCTATTTCTTGACCTATTTATTAAAGACAAATTCATTTGAACTATTTATTTAAATTAATTGTGTACATGTCTATCTTTTTAAATTTACAAATAGCAACCATTAGATAGTGGACAACATTTTGATTTCACGATGTAAATAGATATGTACAACAAGTGCATTTGAACAAACCATAATTTAAATTTATTTACTTGTTCCTTGCTAAATAAATAAAACCATAAACTAATAATGCACAATGTATTTATAGATGTAATGTAAGTGAACATCAAACCATAATAATGCACGTGTATAACAAACCTAGATTCAAACCATAAAACATAAATGTATGAATGTGATATGTAAATCATAACAAGTATATATGTGTACCATAAAACATAAGTACAACAAATGTGCAAATGTTCAATACATAAATCATAAAAAGTGTCTCCAACATGTAATAATATGATCTCAAACATGTAATACTATAAAACAAATCTCAAAGAGAGGGATGTCTGGTATGAATAGAATCATCAGATCTCTGGCCCGATCTATCCCTTGATCTCTCCCTCGATCCACAACCCAATATCTCCCTCGATCCATGGACCGATCACTTTGCTGATCCAAGATGTGTGGATCCATGTCCCGATCCAAGATCTCCTGATCTGTGTCCTGAGCCTCGTCCCAACCCTTGCATGTGTTCAAGTACATATATGTAAAATTATCTAAAATTCTAATGTACTTGAGTTCAATGTGTTCAAACTTAAACATCAAGTAATTAATTTTTTTATTAAATTTAAATCTATCTCATCTGCATACTGCGCGAGTCACCATCATGCTCCAAATTTCCAAAGTATGACAAATCACCATACTGCTTAAAATTTTCAAGTACACAATTTCAATCAGGAGTTAAACAACTAGAAGTTTTTAAAATGCATTAAATAATTTTTTAGAACACAATTTTATATATGTATTTAAATTATAAATTGAAAGTACCTGTCGTGCCTGCTCGATGGCTCTACCAATGTCACTAAAATCACAAGAATGTAAAGACATCGCAGGGGGCTCTGTAGCATGTACATTATCAGTGGAAAAAAGAAGTCAACTATATGTCCCATGGACAAGATCAGGTGTCGCAGTAGCCTCAATGTGACTTGTAACATCCTGACAACTACCTAAACAAGCTAAAGGATCAATAGAAACATGATGCGCATGGGATCCTGTAGGCTAATGTGGAATATCTTGAGCTGCATTTTCCACCTCGTGGCTCGTATGTGTATGAGGATATCGCTATCTAATAAAGTCTGGTACCTTGCCAAGAGCAATCCCATGGTCCTCATTGATAACTTGATATGCTGCTAGTAAATCCAAAATTGAGAGTCTACACATATTATGCAGAGTTGTGTGGGTCATATGCTCAACATCTGCAAGAGTAGATAGATCGACACTAATAAATGGATCATACGATGCAGATGTAGCCTCAGTGGGAGGAAGGTTGATCCGCGGGCATAATAAGTATCTACCAACTCGATCAGATGAAATCTGATCAATCTGCGTCATAATAGAGACAATGTTATCAAAAATTTGACTCTAAGTGGACCCTGTTGCTGCCTCCCTTGTTGCTACCAATTCCAAACATTTTGGTAAAACCAAAAGGTTTGGGCCAACTAATGCCCTCTTGTCCACAAGCGGTGGCAAATTTGAAGGCCTAAACTGTGGTTTGTCAAAAAAATGGCCTTTACCCTGGCCAACATGCTCAAGATAAGATGTGTAGTCCACCTCTATATGTAAATGAAATTCTGCATTTAACTGTTTGACAAAATACAGTGGCATCTCGTCATTGTGAGCCATCTATGATGCGCTGCCAACCATCTAGGGTATATGAATGGCACAACAAGAGGATCTTCACACCTCGTAACCACATATCCTCTAATTTTATTTTTTCCTCTATAAAATGGGAACATGGATAACACATTTTCACCTGAAACTAATTTGGCAACTTCTCTATGTTTCACTATGCCAGTAACACTCCTGGCAAGAGAAAAATAAAACTGCTCATTGTTGATTTCATCATAAGGATTGTATGATCAAATTGTCTCAATCATCTTAATAATCTCCTGTCTAATAGTGACTGATCTATCTCGATTAGCCAAATTGGGGGAGCTGTGAATTGTTTTCTCTAAACATTTTAGAGCATTGTCTACTCTAGCAATACTATCCTGAAATATATTTGATCTAGTTTGACCTTCTTGCTCAGAACGAGGGGAATGATGAGATCCCTCATTGGCCATGATATATATAAATAGATAGAGATCTGCATATCATTAAAACAAAATTACATGATGAACTAAACAAATTTAAATTGAAATTTTTTCAAAACTAAAAAAATATATATATTTAAATTAAATGTAAAATTTTCAAGTTTCAAAACTAGAAAACATTTATAAATTTAAATGTATCTAATGAGATTTAGTTCAAACTTTCTATCTCTATGTGAACCTATTAAATCATAGATGCATGTAATATGCAACCAAGAATAAATATGGAAAAAATATATTTATCCTTTCAACCACTCTATACTAAAATTAGATCAAAATAAAAATATACTCTTCATTACAATTGGTCACATATATAGCCTTTCTTTGTAATCAATTTTTTTTTAAATCAAACACTAAATAAAAAGGTTAACATTTCCTTAATTTTTCGATAACTTAAAACATAATAAAGTAATAGCTAAAATTCTTTGAAATAAATTCCTTAGGAATACAATATAAACATTGTACACATGTTTTGTAGGCACAATATCTCCTTTGATATCATCTTTTTCTTTCATGAAAGATGAATTTAGGCCTCGAGAATGCTATGTTTGATTAGAAACCTTGGCCTTGTAAGCATGGAATGACCTTTATTTCATCATATAATTTATTTTCTTCTTCAATGAACTTAACTCAATAGTTCACCTTTTGTAACAACTTAGATAACGTAAGAAATTTGACAACTCCAAAGAGACTTTCAATACATTTGTGTATGTACATATATACATTTATGTGTATGTATGTATGTACACATGTATGTATGTGGGAGTGCATGTGTACATGTATATATATGTGTATGTGTGTATGTACATATGTATGAATATATGTGTATGTATGTATGTACACATGTATATACATGTATGTATATGTATGTATGTATATATACATACATGTACACACATGTACATGACATATGTATATATATGTATATACATAAATATGTATGCATAAATATATATGTGTACATGCACATGCGTACATATACATATATTTACGTACATACATACTCAAGTACATACATACATACACATGTATTCATAAAAATGTACATGTACATGTATGTACATACATACATATGTATGTATATACATACATACATACATGCATACACATACACATACATATATAATACATACATACATACACACATACACATATATGTGCATGTACATACACATATATGTGCATGTACATACACATATATGTGCATGTACATACACATATATGTGCATGTACATACACATATATGTGCATGTACATACACATATATGTGCATGTACATACACACACACATACATGTATGTATATATATATGCATATACATACATGCATACACACATACACATACATATATAATACATACATACATACACACATATACATATATGCATGTACATACATACACACATACATGTATGTATATATATATATGCATACATACATGCATAAACACATACACATACATATATAATTTACATACATACATACACATATGTATATATAATACACACATACATGTACACATGTACAGATATATGTACACATACATGTACATGCATTATGTACATAATGTATACATGTACACGCATACACATATATATGTACACACGTGCATACATATATGTATACATGTACATGTACACATGGTGAACTAAAAATTTGGGGTTTTCAATTTTGAATTTATAGAAATGAAAATTTAGGCAAAATGTATGTATGTACATACACATGCATTTACATATATTGTGTACACATGTACATGTATGTACACTCAAGTACATATACATACATGTCCACACATACATACATATACACGTGTATATGTGTATATTGTGAGATGATATTATGTTTGCTATATTTTGGGATTCAAAATTAATTTTCTGTATTCATATATTGTTTTGCATTTCAAATAGTTTAAATATAATCCATGATTAGTCAAATCTATGAGTAAAAGATGTGCATTATTTTGCCCAAGAGGAATATATGCCTGTGCTGTTTACAGGGTGGGCAATTAGCTAGCAAGAAACTAGACAATAAAGGTGTGGAACAGAGTAGGAGAACAACAAATAAAATAGAGGTGATGAGAAGATTGTGGACACTATTCCATCCCTGCAAACAATATGCCTCAAACATGATGATTGTTGATAAAGTGTTTCTTCTTGCAACTTTCAGTTTATAGTCACTGTTTTTAAACATTTAGATTTCAATGTATTGCATATGCAGAAATTGTTATTAAGTTTGTTTGTAAGCCTTCTAACAGGCTGTGTTTTCAAACTGAGCTCTTTCAAGAAGGAGAAGGCTAATTCACTATTGTTTTTGCAACTGTCATACCATTGAGGGATTGACGTACAAACTATGACCTCTATAGTTTAGATATGAGTTGCTAGAGAGTTTATTGTTGATGTGCAGCCCTACTCTATGCCTAATGTTTCCAATACCATACGACCCTAGAGTCCACCATACAGTCATATCAGCACTTATTTTGTTGAGGTCTGCATCCAATACACTCTGAATTTTACTCATAACTATCGATTAAGTATAACATCAATCTCGATGAATAATTTGTTGTTACAACAGGCATGAAGGAAGCAAAAGTATATGGTAAGATATGTCTATTCTTAACACACCTGTTAGACTGGTAGAGCAATTTTCCATTCACAAATATCAAATATTTAAAGAATGTCCAAAGAGGGGAATTCTGCTTGGTCATTCTTTTCTTCTTTTTTTTTCTATATAAATACAAGAATTCTTTAGTGTGAAAATGTATTAATTTGTCAGGTATAGGGAATTGCTGAAGAAACAAGGACTTCGTTTATGGTATTTAGAGGTGATACTAATAGAGGATAATCAAGAAACATGTGGGTAAGCAACAATATTGTTACATTCCTTTTTCTCATAATCAAATGTGGATTCATCAAATGCAGTCTGGTGCAGATATAATGCATGTTTCATCTTATTATCCTATTTTGCTTTGAGAGTTTTATCTTATATCTTGATTCTCTTTATACTCATCCTGAGCTTTGTTTGAGCTCTACCCAGGTATTCAAGTTACATGGGACTGCATTACTCTCAGGGTTTGTTCTGATTGGCTAAGAATTTCTATCCCAAAGCCCGGTCTATTTAATCATTCATATTTTGGTTTTAGTTTTATTTAATTTTGTTTTCTTTATGTATGTTTAGAGATGGAAGGATTGAAACAACATAAAATGTTGCATCCATATAGAAGTTCATTCATATGCCCCAATAACTAGTAATGTGTTTTGTAGTATGTCTTACCTTTGAATGTGCTTGCAGTGAATAGAATACTTTAAGCTTAATAACCCAAGACCAATCCCAGTTTCTAATATATGAGAAAATTGAAAGTATGAGATTACACATATTCCTTCGAACTAGAGTACATATAAGAAATGTGAGTACTTTTAGAAGATTCACAACCTTTTTTGAATTGAAAACAATTACCATTTGATGGGTCACATTTAAATCCATGGATGTTCTTTTTGCTTTACTTAGTTTTTAAGGCCGGAAAGGAAAATAACCTCAATTTCTTCCAAATAATAGTTTAAGCAAGATAAATCAGTAATACCCAGGAACTAGATCTGTACAATCTCACTTTTCTCACAAAACCCCAAATTTCTAATCCACCAGAGCAAACGGTTTAAACAACGAAATCTGATAATGTTCTGAATTAATCATAACCAAATCTATGTATTTCCTTCATCAATATCACAAACAACACAAATTTTCATAACATTCAGCGAATAAAATGGAAGAGTAGAATTTCTTTCAACAAATCAATGAAACCCTAACTCCAAATACATCACAGAAATCTCTCAGACGAAATAGAGCACATAGAACTGGAATCAAAGAATACATCAAATGACCTCAGACAGAACTTGGGTATATATGGGTGTTGTTGGTCTTGACCTTGGTCGACGAGCTCTTGCCCTGAACTGTTTCGCCTGAGCATTCAAAATGGTTAAGTTGTTTTTTTTTTTAAATTTTTATTTCGACATTTTCGGTTGACACCTTTTCGGCTGAAAGAGTGCCAAGACATAAGCGCCATGTCACTGCCTCGTGGCTTTGGCCGAAAATGTGTTGGCCGAAAGTAATTCGTTTGGAATTACTTTTTTTGGCCGAAAGCGTGACATAGTTTTGTGCTTTTACCCACAAGTTATGATTCTGTTAATCCACACTAGATTGCATTCTTAGCTTTAGCGTTGTTTTCACTTGCTTTCTTTCTTGCTGAATCCGTTGGGGGAGTTGATGGAGCTTTATATCCATTTACCACTAATTTCCAAATATCAAATCCAAGAGCATTTATTAAATAAGTTTCCATCCTTAATCTCCAAAAGATGTAATTTGTTCCATCAAACAATGGAGCCTTATTAGAAGAGAATCCTTCTTGTCCGCCCATGTGTGCTCTTTAGATCTATCTTCTAGTTTGTTAGACTAATTTCAAAAGATCTGGCTCTGATACTAATTGATGAAAACACAGTTATACTGAGAGAGCAGGGGAGAGGGAGTGGGGAGTGAATTAGTATAACAATATTCTTTTACCTTTTAAAAACTTATTTAATCACTTCAAGAGCACATATGTAAGATCAAATAATGTCAACACAATAACAACACAATTTATGTGGAAACCCTTGCGAGAGAAAACCATGAAAATAATTACTTTTATTAATCTTCTTTTTACAAATTTTGTAGGCACCAACCCCTAAAAAACTCCAATTTCTCCAATTTTGTAGGCACCAACCTACTAATAAACTCCAATTTCTTCAATTTGTAGGCACCAACCCCTATATTATAAGGCACCGACCTCCAAATTAGACAAAGTATTTCCCCTTCTTAAATTGCTCTTTCAACAAATGATATACATATAATTTTATGCTTCTTCAATAGATGACAAACTCTTATAATGTTTTCATAAAAAATGACTATACATATTCTCTTTATCACAAATTTATTGTCATCCTTTCCATATACTTTTCTTCTTCAAATTTGTGTGTATTCCTCTTTATAAATATACCTTTGAATAATCTTCTATATTATTACACTCTTCTTGTGTTTGTATAATATATCCTTTTGGCTCTACACACTTGCTTCCTTATTCGCTCTTCACCTATCTCTCACACACACCTACTTTTTTTCACTCCACACATTTCTTTTTCATTTTAAATCCTTATGTTTAAATGAGGCGACACATCTCTTTGAAAAGAGATATCCATTTAAATGGACATGTCCCTTTATTGACAAAGTTGATCGCTGCCTTTTGAGAGTAAATAATCACAACCTTTCACAACATGTAATCACTACCTCTTCTACTCTTAATCGCGGTCCTTCATTAATGATTACATTCTACTTACTAATCGTTGCCTTTGTTCTCTTTTTTTTAATTGCTCGTTTTTGTACCATAAAAAATCGTTTCTTCACAGATGTTAATCGCTCCACCCTCATTATAGTCTTGGATGATAACATATAGTACGGTCGATTAGAGTTAATTAATAACTTAATTTGCAATTTACATATTATCAAGGTAGTCGCTAATAAAGGGTCGACCATATTTCAAATTAAAATATAATAAATACTTCTCACATTGTCTCATGGGTCGGCCCATTTATGAATTAAGTTTGATGCTTCCATATGCATTACAATGGTACAATATGCTCTTTGTCATTAGAGATTTAAACCTGATTTCGCTTAGTCTTTGGAGATCGATTAGTGGTCTTTGGCCTTTATCATTCATACAATTTCTTCCACATCTTTGACATCAATGATAATTAATCTTTTGATAAATTTTTTTTCGTTCATATCAATAACAATATTTACAACTATCTCTCAATATTGACAATTATCTCTCATACTCCTTTGACATCAATGACAATCAATTCCAACAAAATATTAGCGTGTAGGATGATGATAATCAATTGCAACAAAATATTAGCTTGTGTAGGATGATGATATTTTAAGGCAAACACTGTAAAATTTGCATTTGTTTTCTCTCGCTAGTTTTATTGATCTTTGAATCTGAAAATCATTAGTCAGCGGTGAGAAAATGTCCCAGGTAGGCGCATGTATGATGTGTGGAGAGCAGGAGCAGAGTGCTATGGCACAGCAATAACCGGCACAGTGGAGGAGATCATCAGCACAACAGTGGCCCTTAAAAGCAATAATAGAAAGTTTAGATTACTATAGAAAAAAACTTTTTGGAGGACATTGATAAGTAATAGAGACCTAAAATTCATTCTCGTGAGGAATGAAAATTCGGCCCCTTGGAGAGAATCTTAAATGCTTAAATTTCTGAAATCACATGGGTACATTCATTTAAAAGATCCACAGGTTTCACCAGATCGATCAATCCCTGTAATAGACTCATAAAGTCAGAAAAATAGATGTTCTAAAAAAATTTCAGGCCAAGAAAGGCCTCAGATCTTGAACTATCTAGATGCAGTCGTTTCTGCTAGCAAGGAATGCACTATACTCGGGCTTTGGCAGAAGGGCGGAAACAATTACATTGCAACATTATTAACCATTTCATCGGAAGAGGACCACCATCTTTCAAATTTAACAACTACATTTCTATTCGGGGGTTGTAAAATCTATGGGGATGAGTTGCCACTCTTCCACTACCGTCCGTTATAGTCGCTTTACCTTCTCATGCGATTTTCATTATTTGCAGATTTCAACCGCCAGCGACGATGGAATGAACGTCAATTTGAATGCCGCATGTTTTTACGTACACTGTGGAATGCCTCTCAACATAATCAGCTTATTCTTTCTTTTTCCTAAACAAGACAAACTGGAAGGAAAAAATGCGATGATTAACAATCAAAACATAGAAGAGCTTTGGCAGCAAAATAGGAAGGGGGAATTATCAGCCTTTGGTTTTGATTCCATCCCAAACTAAATACAAATTGACACAAATATCAACTATGCAAATATACAGACCGTTGGGTTCAAATAATCACATTATTTAGACAGCTTCATTATCCTCCATAGATTCTATTTTTTATTTATTTTTCAAAACTTTCACGTTAGCCTTGCTGCCTTTGAGAACTGGAATTAGCTATATAGGGGTTTTTATTTATTGTAAGAATTCCTAGAGAAAAGCATTGACAAGCAGTAAACTATTTCCTAATGATTGCAACTACTAATCATATATGGCATCTTCCTTTACTACCCCAAGTCGTAATCTCTATTGCAAGTAGGGAGTTTAGTGCAACTCAAGTCCTCACAAGAAAACTAAGATTTAGGTTGTTAAGATATTTCCCTATTCCTTGAAAATTATCTAGTATTCTGACCGTATATTTTGACAAGTCACCTTTAATTAAAAAAGAAAAAAATTAACAGTTCACACAAAGGCAGTAAGTCCAGGAGGCGAGTAATGAGTGTTTCTTCGTGATACATCATCTATATTTTAATTTCATAACATGAATGCTGCATCAGATACTTAATTGACATTCCCAGGCCTAGAAACAAAAGTTTTTGAAAACAGCAGCAAAAGCTTCATGCAGATTTTTGATTTTACGAACACATGCAACTAAAACCCACTGGTAAAACACATTTATCAGCTCCATTTTTACTATATAACATAATAGCAGATTTTTCCAATAGTAGCTGCAGCAAATCTGAAACTTTGTTCTGACTGTTGTTGTAGAGATGTCATCACTGGAGCATATTTCCTGCATGCATGATTTTGAATATTCCCTACCTTGTTCTTTAAATATATACATACACCTCTAAAAACACTTGCATCGATTGATTAGTTCAATGCTCGGAAAACAATGAAACCTCTAGATGCTTACTGTCCAACTAATCAAAATAGATTATCTGGACTAATGTCTTTCTACAAGAAAGCTAAGGAAGCCTCGGAAACTTCGAAAAGTCTGGCCGTCGTCGTTGCAGATATGCAGCTTTTCCTTCATTTGCCTCCTCAGAACCATAGTATAATAATGTCGCAGTTCCACCCAGCTCCTGATATGTCAATAAAAGACAAATGTGGTTCAATTGAATTAGCAAGAAAGCATGGGAAAGTTCAATTTTACTCGAGATATTACCGACATAAGTAGAGTTACTAACTTGTCCCCAATATCAAAGAAAGGATTATTTGAGACTTTACAATGGAAACAAACATAAGAGTATGGAAAATGATTATTACATGGATTCCAGCATGGCCATCATCAACAGCATTGAGAGCAGCCTTGCATACCCGAATGGCTGTAGGGCTATTTCTCAAAATTTCTCTACACCACTTGATTGTTTCCTGTTCTAAGTTTTCCAGCTGCATGATTGAAGATAACAAATTTCAAAAACTCATAACCAGACGATTATTAGGACACTTGACTTTATAACAAGATAAAAACGTGCAGAATCATTACATAGAACTAGTGATCAAATCCTAGTCGATCTTTCTTCCATTGAACATTCTGTTTAGGTATAATAATCAGTATGTGGTGGGAAATTTATTTTATACCATCTACTATAGCACGCCATTTCCAGATAGTATGCACTAACCTGCATGTTGAGCGTAATATTTTTAACTCAATTTGGTTTGCAACTTCAAGAAAGCCTTGAATCTCCAAACAGGATACATCCATTAAAAAAATCTAAATTTCACAAAGTGATTTTGTTTACAAACCAAAAGTACCATACAGTTCAAAGTTGGCAATGCAACAAATGCTGACTTTTTCCTTTCCAATCAAATTTTAATATGAGAAGAAAATCAAAATCATGTTAGCTATGCAATTGTTAAATTTCAAGGAGGGCGGACTATCATGTCCCAATATTGACGATCTTGATCATTTTTGGGGCCCAATTATTTCTTTATTTGGGCAAGTTTAGTGTACTTTATAAAGATATATAAATGAGACCCTTATGGCTTATCTATTTAATTATTAAAAATGTACTTTTTATTTATTTTAATTTTTGGAGGGAAAGTTAATTTGAGGGTCCATATTGTAATGCCCATAAAGGCAATAGCTAGCACCCCGATTTGGCATCCATTATGTCATTATTTTCAAATTTAAGTTCTCAAGGATGAAACCTCTTGGTGGCATGATTTAGAGGAAGAAAACCCTCTGAGATTTTTCAAGTGGATTGAGGATGAAAACCTTTAATTCCTCCTTCGTGTTGGATGCAATTTTTGGCAAATAACTAGTCTTCATCAGCTGGGAACATTGTTCTCTTGTAATTCAGCGCCACATTCCAAATTGCGTAAACACTTGTCAATCACTGCACCCTCCACTTCTGGTGTGATATACCCTATTTACATTTCAAATTGCAAATCAATAACTTGCTGTGGTTGTTATTTGTTGTCATTGAGTGATCTAAGTGGTTTATTATTTAATTACAAATTCGTTTGTTTCCATACTACTTGCTCTGCTGCTGATTATTAAGTTATATCACTAGTTATTGCTGTCTGAAAATTAGGATTTGAAACTTATTTGTTTCAATAAACTTTATACATCGTTGGGGTATTGGCAATTAGACCTAGGCAATCTGAATTACTAACTTGCAATCAAATTTTACTGGCGTCTTATGCATATAGCAACCTGAATTAATTTTTTTAGATAACCGGCAGCTGATTGGGTTGTAGTTTTCTGAAATTTTAAAGTAGATCATTGTCAAAATTTCCTTCCCTGCTACGGCACAACTCCTTGACTGTATTGCTGACTGTGTGCAACATTTTGGTTCAGGTAATCAATTTAAACTGATTATATTATGTATGAAAATAATAATCAGATTCTGAATTGTTCATTTGCACTGTCATTTACAATTTCCAGTGCATCGCTTAGATTTTTTCATAGTGTTTATTGTGTAATTCAGCATTATTACTTCAGCCTTCCATAGACAAAAATTACAAATATAAATTCATACCTTATGCATTCTTTTCAGCAGATTTTCTAGGATTTAATTTTCAAAATTCGGTATCTACTTTCAGCTGTTATTTTCAGTTATTTGTTTATAATCTAAAGGGTACAAAGAATCATATATCTCAAAAAAATTATAAAAAGGGATATTACATAAATGAATATATCAAATTTCTTGTTTTTTTTATTATAAATTTTTCTTTTTTTAATTGTTGTCCTCTTAAAAAAGGCCTTCAATCCTCTACCATTATGAAAAAATGCCCCATCATCCTCTATTGTCCCCATCTCAAAAATGCCACCAAATAGAGATTTAGTTAATTTAATTGGATTGGAAAGAATTTCACAAAGCTTTGACAGCTTAGCCTTAAAGGAAGACATTTATATTCCCTAAAAGAAACAATTATTTTCTTTTAGATTTTTTATTTTCAAATTTTCTTGCAGTAGTTCATTTCTTTAACTAGGATTAAAGCCACTAACTTAGTCATTAGCTCAGTTAGAATCACTTAATTTATTTTATTTGCTTATCTATTTAGATTTGATTAAGTCTTAGCTTTAGAATAGTCCAACTCTTTAGGTTAGTTTTCTTTTCCATAAATATTCTTGTATTTCAATTAGTCCAATTTATTTATGTAATTCAGCTAAGTTATTGGTTTAGGTTTGGGTATGGGAGTTTGGTATTTGGATATGGAATTTTTTTCAAGGGGATTGGGTTCATTTTGGGTTTGTCCATACAAAAAACATATAGATTATAATATATTGTAATGTCCCCATTTTTGGTCACTTTAGCATTGTAGTTAGCTTTGGATTTCTTGATGATTGTCAGTCATGCCGGAGGGGATGTTTGATATCGGCGATGAGCTGAAATGGTCTAGAGGACACTTATGCCACTTTCCAAAGTGAATTCTAACTTTTGGTGGGTTCTCCAAGATTCTTGGAGAGAGCGTCTATTTATAATAAGTTGCTTGGTCAGGTCCGATTTTCATTATTCATAATTGGTCTTATTTAAAAGTAGTCTGGTTTAGATTCTGATGCTTTTTGACAATTTTCGCAACTTGGGTGTATTATTGGCTTTAAATTTTAAATTTAATTATTTTACTAAGGTTGCTTAATTTTATTAAAATAATTTAATGCGCACCTTAGTATAATAGCTCACCGAAAAGAGGATAAAATTTTTTAAATCGTGAACGCATAATATTGGGACCTTGCGTATCAAATATTATCATTATTTTTATAATAGGGTTTTGTAATGCCCCCATTTTCACGAGTATCAGTTTTTGGAGGATTTAGCCTATTCCTGACCCTTGTAGGCTAATGTGCATGGTTAGGGGGTCTTCTTCAGGTAGTTACCTAGTTAGTGGTTGGCTTCTTTTCCTAGATTCAATTGCATTAGAGAAATAAGGGAGATAATAATTAAATTAATTATTTGTAAGGTTACTAATTAAATAAATATTATAAAGTGACTTAATAAAATATTATATCATAAAGTCACTAAAATAAAATAATATTATTTTCTAGAAGCTTCTTGAAGATGGATTGAAAAAGTATAAAAGAAGAACAAGCCAAGTTTCTAGGCATCCAAGAATTGACATTTGAATTGAAGAATTTGTTTGGTGAGGGAGCCAGCTAGGGTTTCTGCCATTTTCAGCCATTGGGAACGAAAACTCTCATTGGTTATGTAATTTTGAAATTGTGAAATATCAGCTGAATTATTGCTTCATTGTGAACTTCACTTCAGAAGTTCAAATTGTGCTTCATTGCAAATTTTGTGGCCTTTGGCCAAATTTGGAGATTAAGATTTCATATCAGCTTGTTGAAGCATTTTAGAGAATAACCTACAGCTACAAATTTGTGAAGAATTGATTGGAGACATATTGGAGATCATTTGCAGGTTGGAGACAACATTGATTGGCATATTTGGAGGTGATTATTG